>CM062811.1:1158611081-1158872644 GCA_031772625.1 Pinus tabuliformis
TAATATAAATTTGAGGAGGTGTTCCTCCTTCACACGGGTAAACAAAATAATCATGATCGAGAGTAAATGCACCTTGGGAGCCTGCATGACGAAGTTTCTCAATGTAGACTAGGTGATATTAAGAAGAGTAACTGAATTTTTTGGTATTATACTCTACAAAGATATGAGTCTAGGTTCCTAGAGTAATAGAGTTGGTGTCGAGGATAACTTCCTTGGGTCTTTATCCCTTTTTAGGTGGTGAGACAAGCCCAAGATTTTGGCCCTCCTCACTCGACGGATCATTATACTTCTCAACCTCTAGTGCATTCATTTGTCTTGGATCCCAACGTGGGAAAAAGTAGAATTAGGACAATTGTGGCAAGGGGAGGAAGCACAAAGGCACTATTGAGGACGTTGGAGTAGCTCTCAACTTGACACAAGCTTCCTCTTAGCTAATTTCCTATTTGTTTGTTTATTATTAGGTGTCTCTTAAGGTTTTCTATGTGGAAAGGAGTACTTCCAGACACTAGGTGTTCCCTGACCTTGCTCAGGCAGATAAAAGGAAAAAGTTCCCTCATCACTCTCATAGGCAAAGGTTGGCAACCCTACTATTCCTTTAGCTAGAGCTTAGTGAAGTCAGGACCAAGGCCTTAAGTCGAAACCCTATTTAATGTGATGAGGTGTGCTTCAACTTCAATTTGACTGCGAACATAGCAAAATCCAACCCTGTTTTAAGCATTGGCAAGTTACTTCCTTCTAAGGCATGACAAGAAGCTCTAGGAGAGGTGGGACACCCTTGGGAAGGACTTCTTGTGCAATAGATAGAAGGACCATACTATCAACAAGTAAAGAGGAAATATGATCACTCTAGTTGCAATGACAACCAGGACAACCGAGGAGGGGTGGAGGAAATCAAGGAAGAGAGGAGCATGAGGGGGACAGAGAATTGGACCCTCCATTTAGGAACATTCCTGGTTGAGTGAATTTACTTGCACCTTTTGATTCAATTGAAGCTTAAATTCACTTGCTCCAATGCACAATCAACTAGCTATCTCATGCTTAGAATGAGGACAACAATGAGTTGGTTGGTCGTTTGATTGTCATTCGCCAGATTCAATGACACATCTTGAAGTGACAGGCTACATTGAGAAGGAACCAAATGCATCTCCATGCTTGCATGGATATTCTTGAGACTCACATGGCTCACATGGAATATCACATCCACAAAGCCTTTTATCTCCCTGTTAGCCTCCTATACCAATAGGTTTTCATCTCTCATGATTGACAGTGGAAGTGCCAAAAATGTCCACCTTCCATGCTACTAAGGTTCCATTTTTGTAAAGGAAGCAGACAGTTAAAAAATATAAAGAGGGTATGCCTTAAAAGAAAAATCAAAGGGCAAGAAAATGAATTGGTCAAAGAAAAAATAAAAGAAATGAACCCCAAACAAAGACCATGAAAGTGGCTAGTCCAAATTGCCATTACTACTTTGATGGGTGGTCCAACAGCTCAAACTGGGCCTCACCATGTTTTAAATTGCATGTTGTAGACTAGAGAGGAAATATCTGTTCCAACAGTTCAAGCTTGACAGATGACTAGGTGGATAGAGAAATAAAGGAGCCCAACTGCTTAATCTGGGCCCTTGGAAGTCATAAGGGTAGACTTAGATAGGAGGGCAGCAAAAAGAAAAGAGAATTATCAGGGTTTGCAAGGCCAAGTGCACCCATCCAAAGGAAGAAAAAATGTTAGGCATATTAGGCAGGGTAAGCAGTTGCAGGTTGCAGAAAGCAAGATCTAAGCATATCACTTGGAAAAAATCACAATGTTGTCACCAGCAGGAGAAAGGCAACAGCAATGGCCTATTTGGAAAACTACTAAACCATCACTAACTTCCCTCATCCCCTTCAAAAGTTTCTTACTAACCTCCACATGAGCACTGCAGGATCTTCCTGATCAGTCCTCCTTATACTTCTCATTGGTAAAAATTTCATGTCAGAAATGACTTCTCTCTTTGAAGAGCAGCCACATTTCCTGTGTAAAATTTCTTTTCATTTTGATCTACTCCCTAACTAAGTTTGTCTCCTAAAAAGCTTAGTATCTATCACTTCCCATTCACATTCCCCTCCAATACTAACTACTAACTCTATCTACACTAAATCCCCTATGTTCCCCTTTCCCTATTACTATAACACCATGGTGTATAAAACCCTAAGCAATGTATAAATATCCCCCCTTTAGCATTATAGCTAAATAACACTTCTAAGGGAGACATTAGCCCACCAGGGACTATAGTCAACCCTGCTTTGGGATTACTCTAACCTCTGGTCAGAGTAATAACCTATACTAAACCCTCATTTACCCTTTTTTTCGAAAAATTCATGAAAAACCCCTTCCCCCCCTCTCAAACCCAGCATTCAAAGGTTTTTTAAAACCCGACAGATTAACCCATATATTCCAAAACCCACGAAAACCCCCCTTAACCAAAGTTTTAAACCCCGAAATATTAAATAAATATTTTATTGGCCGGTGGGTCCCCCCCAAACTTGCACGATGGGTCGGGGCGCCCGCCAGCCCTTGATTTTCCGCTGCCCCCAATCTAACGGTGGGCGGTCCTTTTCAGATTTGAACCTGCCACTCTTTAGCGTCCGGGGAGCGGGTGGTTTTGCCCCTGTACGCTGGACACGTGGCAGCCGGCGGAGGTGTTCGGAGCCCCCCTCCTCGATCCCGCCTTCTCCCAAAAGCGGTGCGGGGAGACCGCTTACCGCTTTCCCTCTTACCGCCTCCTCTGTCACGTCAACCCACGTCATTGTGACGTCATGTCACCAGCCCCCGCCCCCGCGCCTCGTGGCCCTCCACATCACCTTGCCACCCCACACCATCCGCCACCGTGTCCTGCCATGCTGGCCTCCAGCTCAGCACCCACGTCACCTTCCGTACCCGGGCCCGCCATGACGTCATGCTGACGTCATAGGCGGAAAAGCGCCAATAACCCCCATTTTCCAAAATTATCGTTAAAAACGCGCAAACAAGCCGTTTTGTGTCATTTTCATTTGAAAAGAGACAGAGCCGTTATGCGATGTTCGCACCGAAAATTGCCTCCAAGCCGTGAAATTCAAAGCTCCGGACACTTCATTCACCAATTCAACTAAGTTCTGCACCCATTGTTCAACCCGGAGGCCCTCGGCATCATTTATCCAGGTATTTGCCAGAATTCACCTGTTTTACCCGTGTTTATGTCATTTCTCTGCAAAATTGTCCATTAAACACCTGGTAATTCCCAAAATTAAGGTTGTCTCCCAGTCACTTCTGGACCAAAGCAACCTACATTGCCCCCTGCTCCAAAATTTGATGTTAAAACAATAATTCGCGGTCTTAATTTGAAAATTCGTCCTCAAGCTGCCCGGCATTGTTCCCTTTTGCCGGGTGTAGGCTTGAAAAGCTGCATTTCACCAATTTTAGTCCTGCCCGCCCTCTGCATTTCATCCTCATTGTTCACAATCCCTGTGAATTTACCCAAGCAGAGCAGAGGCAAGCCTGCCTAGCCTGCCTATTCCTCTTTGAAGAACATATCTAGCACCTGCATTCAATCTGCCAATTGACTTCTAGAAAAGCCTTGCAAGCTATTACACTTACCTTGTAACATTCAGAAATTACATAATGGCTGCTCCTGCACCCACAACTCTCAGTGTTGCCCCCATGAATCCACCAAATAAAGAGCTGGAGTCCCTGCCTCTTGCTGACAGAGATTTCCTCATCCAAGACTTTGTGGGTTATAGGAACCATTTGTAGACCTTCAGGGAATTGAGAGATGACTATTTGAACAACAATGATACATATGGGATATGGGAATCCAATCTGCCTTATTACTTCCTCCCATCTGTCAACATTTTTCCAGAGATTATCCGCCTGTGTGCTGAGAATTATGATGCAAATCATAGAGCTGTCAAGTCTCCATCTGGGAGCATCCTCTTTCACATTAACGCTGAGTCCATCAACCAGATGCTCAACTTCAAACAAACTCAGCTGTTGTTTCCTTTCTCCATGAACTATCTGCTGGATACAGGTGCCAAGATGTCCACTGCTGACATTCAGAAGATCACCCAGACATTTATGAGGCCTGACCGCCAGCCCACAGGGCCACCTCCCTACTTGTATGTCCACTTTACTGATATAGGCAAACTCCTGCTGGACATGATTGCTTATGTGTTGGGCTCTAAAACCAGTGAGTTTGTTGATGAGACAGTGCTGGTGTTACTAGCTGCTTATAGCCCAGGCCAACCTCCCGCCTACAAATATAATTTTGCTAAATTCATAGCCAACAAGATACATGAGCAGCTTTTCAAAGTAGACAGGGAGGGCATATTCAAGTATTCATCTTACATCTACCACTTGTTCATGTACTACCAGTCCGAGGCTTTTCAATGCCATATTAAGAAGCTGGATTCTAGAGGAGAAAGAAGATCTGTTATCTTCTGGACATCTGTCTTTCACCAAGTCCAAAATTCACCATATTCATATTGTGAATTTATTGATCAATTTGTATACCCAGTCTCTTGCTTATTGATGAGGTCCCCTCCTCCCAGAGTGTCATTTGAAATACAGAAAACTCTGCAGCTCTCCAAAAATTATAAAATAGGTGATTGGTACCTATACCAAGATCATACAGTCATCAGAATTTATGGCTGCGAGCTCTGTCCATACAGGCTCCCAAAATATGTGCCAATGAGACTGTTTGCCTTGGAGTACTATAGGCAGCTCATTCACTCTGACCTCACCCACTTCCACAGTGCTAAAAAGAAAGCCCATCTCAAGTTTAAGCACCACCTGGGCCCCTTCATCATGAATAAAAAAGAGGGATGGCAAGATGCTGAGCAAATCCTCAAAGACAAGTACAAGCTCTCAAAAAGCTTCCGGTGGGTCCCTTATGACCCTGAAGGCTTCATCTGTGCTAGGAGGGTTAAGTACAGGCTGCTAGGCTATGAGCATTGTAAATATCCACATATTGAGCAATATGCCAATCAGCAAGAATGGCTGCAAGATACTTTAATTGAGAAACTAACTGAAGAAGAGATAATGCAAAAGAATGTCAAGGATTTGGAAAAAACTCTTGACTTGGATTCTATGCAGCAGGTAATCTTCAAGCAACCACATCCAGTGGGAGAAGGGACTTCAGCTACAACAACTGCACCAGCCACCCAGGCGCCCTCTACAGCAGCATCAGGCACAGATAAAGGTAAAGGAATAATGGGTGCTGAAGAAGAAACAGTAAAAGAACAGCCTGCCTCCTCACTTGGGCAGCAACAAGAGCAGACCCCTCCGCCACAAACAGAACCACCTACAACACCTATTTTGCAGACTCCTGCACATGAGGAGAGGGGTAAGAAAAGAGACAGAGAAGAGTCCACTCCTACTAGTGGATCCTCCCAGCAACCTGAGGCTAAGAGGCAAAAGGTTGACTCCCCAGTGATAGAAGAAATAAGTTAAGAAGTCCTTGACAGTCCAAGGAAAGAAGGGGGAGACAGCCAGCAAACGGGTACAAGCTCCTTTCAGCAGGAGCAGGGATTACAACTTGGCTTGGAGGTGTCCTCCTCCACTCAGCAGAGCAAGAAGCCTTCAAGCACCAAGGCTTCTTTCAAACAAATAAAGGCACAGAATGACTTGCTGAGAATAGAAGTATACAAACAGTTTCTCAAGGCAACACCAGCCAAGCAAGAAAGGTTGAGGTCTGTATATGACATACAAGAGGAGAAAATGATCCTCAGCCACTTCAAACCTAAGGTGCCGCAGCCTCAATCAGCTGCAGATTTTGTAAGAACAAGGGTGGAAGTCATGGCAAAGGACATTCACCCCATGGACCAGATTGAACTGCATAAACAAACGGGAGAAATGGTCTATGCCACCTTGGTAGACAGGGCCACAATGGCCCATGAATTGAAAGAATCATTGAAGAATACCAACATTTAGTTGGATTTTGAGAGAATGTCCTCCATGGCCAAGGACAATAGGATTAAATCACTAGAGGACATCATCATAGACCTAGGACATGATCCCAAGGACCCAAAGGGCGTGAGGGCCCTCATGAAGAAAAAAGAAGATGATCTTAATGCATTGAAGTAAAGGTTGAAACTGCTACCCACCGAGCACCCCCAAACAGCAGAATTGCAAAAGGAAAAGGAGGCCGATGAGCAACTTGATCTAATAATGCAGCTCAATCAAAAGGTCCTTGATTTGGAAAAGGAGCTAGAAGGGGCACTGCAAGACAAGCAGGGAGAATCCACATCCCAAGCTCCTCCAACTACTTCAACCACTGCAACAACTACAGAGGCAACAGTAGCCCCTGTAACAACTACAGCAACAACAGAAGCAGCAGCAACAACAACAGCTCCAGAGTCCAGGTTAAACATGGAAGATTTGACAAAGGCTATCAAAGAGATGGAGCTCCAGGCTACTGAGATTAAGCAGGCCAAGGAAAAGTTGGCAGAACTAGAGGCCAAATATGACAAGTCAAAGATGACTGTAGCAGAGCAGTCTAGAGAAATTAAGGCCCTCAGAGACAAAATAAAGTCCTTAGAAAAGGAGCTCAAGCTAGAAAGTGCTCTGGCAGAAATCAAGAGAATTCTGTGGGCCCGAATTGACCAATCCATTACCAGACAATGGAAGTCAATTAAGACTGTGCATGAACAAACGAAATTAATTGGCCAAGCACAGATCGAGATTCAGAAGGCTAGAACAGTGCTGGGAAACAGGCCTGAGCAGGCTAATAGAATGATCAATTTTCTGAACAATCAAACTAAGGAGGAGCTAGCAGCCATCAATATTGTCAACAGAACAGATCCTGTCCTCACAGCTAAAAAGGTGCTAACTCTCAGGAATTTTGTGCAAACTGTAGAGAGAAAATGCCATGAAATACAGGCTGAGGTAGATGAATACACGCTCAAAATGGGAGCACTGCAAGCAAAAGGATTGCCCAGCCTACTAACCAGCACAGGAAGATTGCTCCCTCGAGAGCAATTTACCACCAGAATGACAACTTTTATTGAAAATCAAATCACTGCATCTGCCAGCACTTCTGAGGAAATGGGGCCGCCAACAGGGCAGAGCCTATATGATAAACTTGAAAATCTGTTTTTCATAGAACATGAAGTCAATCACCTTTTTGAGGTTCCTCCTAATTTTTACAGATATACAGAGGCAGATGAAACATTGGTGAAAATTCGGAGGCACCAGCTGCCCAAAGAAGACTGGTGGCAAGCAATGCTACAACTCTTACCTCAATAAACTCAGCAGTTTTGTCCTAGTTAGCCTCCGCTCAACCAAAAGCAAAAAGCAAAATCTGAACAGCATGCAAGGCAGCCGAAAAGGATGACTCAGCAAAAGACAGCGACAGCAAGCCAAAAGATAAGAAATGCACAAATTTTGGGCAGCGCATCTTCAGCCGACTCCAACGGTCACAAAGTCAACATTCTCTGACCATTTTGGACAGCTAAGGCACTGAGGAGTTACTACAGCATTTACTTTCTCAGCTACAATGCTCCAGGAGTTGGCACGATATTAATAAAACATTTACTCATCAGCTAGATATTTTCTGATGTAAATTATGTATATTTATACCTCCCCTGGCAACGTATGAGGGGTTGGTGATTTTCATTCTGAGTCAAATGTGTTGTATATTTTCATATAATCTAATGCAAGAGGCTGGAAAAGCTCAGTGATTTCTTGGATGTTTGATGTCTTGATGATGCTCTGCGTGCTGTTGCAGAATTCCTGTGCTGTCTAATGGAAAAATAAGTTTTCTCAATCTATGTTTTATCTTCTTATGTTTGTTTGAATCATACACATGCTTCACTAATCTAACAATAGAGAAAAAGAATAGTGCAGGAAATGTTTAATTACACCTTGTGCTCAATCTCTGTTGCTGAAAATGTTTTCTTCAGAATTAATAATGGACATGAATTCTTAGTTGCTCATGTTTACATCAATTCTATAAATATGAATGTTATATAGGAATTATTCAGTGCTCCTAGATAATATTCCCACTGTCCTCCATATCAGATTACTGAAAGATCCTTAATTGCCTTTCATGCCCTGATTACATCACACCCAATCACAGATTTAAAGAATTGTTTCTTAGACACTTATCTGGCTCTACAGCATCACTATTGTATCAACACAGACATATCAAGCAAACTAAGCATCACTGACTCCATGCCCAATGGCCTAGAACACCCTGGTAAACATATATGTATCTTAACTGAAGTCATCATCCAGCAAATTTCAAAACAAAACCTTGAGCATCATAACTAGCCTAAAATATTACACAAACAAAGTTAAATCATAAAGAGAGAGCCCTCTCTGGTCATAGGTAGGCTAGAACCTGTGACCCAAAGATTGGTCAGTGGTTACCTCGGCCGTATTCCCTTGGGAGTCAAAGGGAACAACCTGAGTGATAACACTCCCAAAAAATGTTGCCCAAGCAAGAAAGGTAAACCTCGCTCCTCCTTAGTTGCATGAATGATTACTAGCTGCCTATATGTTGGGTCCCTATAATACTGGTGATTACCCCATTACTATTGTAGTTATACCCCTTATTTATATTGTTGTGCCCCTATTACCCCCATATTGTTATTTCTGTGCCCCATAGAATCCCTCTATTGTTATTTTTGTGGCTTTATATTATTATTGTTAGGTCGGCTGGATTATATTGTGACTCCTTAGACTCCTATATATAGAAAGGAGGTTTTGTCATTTGTATTATCCAAGAATTGTTCATTTATGTAATGTAAAGGAGGTTTCCCCCTCGAAGAGGCTGAATTCTAAGGCGTGGATCTCTCTTTTCTATCTTTTTGTGAGCTGGTTTCATAACATTTGGTATCAGAGCTTTGGATTCTAGGGTTTCGCTGCTCCAAATAGGTCATCGTGGAATTTTCGCTATAACTTGTTTTCTGTGACGTTTCAGAAGTCGCAAAAAAAACTCATTTGAGAAGAATTGGCGCTGAATATTGGGTCCGAATTTCATAGCTTTTTTCGTGACATTTTCGGAGATATGATCTGAGGAAGTTGGCCTTTTTGCAGACTCCTGAATTACATTCAAAACAGGTGACCTGGGGAAAATCGTCATAACTCTCTCTCTGAGGATCAGATTGAAATTTCATAAAAAGGTACAGAAAGAGGACGGACTTTAGTTTCTTGTGTGTGTGTTTCAGATTCAAAGGTTGAAACAGTGACTTGTGGCACGTCGTACAAGTTTGCTCTACTGAACCAGTCTAAAAGCAAGTCACTGTGGGAGATTTCACATAACTCTTCCTTGGAGAATCCAATTTGGCTCAGACTTGTGGCATTGGAAAGAGGACACAGAAAGCTACTGCAGGTAGCAATTTCAAAACTGGATGATCCGAAATTACAGAGATACATCAGATTCAATATCAGGCTTCTATAAATTGAAAAAAGGTGTGTAGTTTCTTTTTAAATTTTTGTGTAAGCTTGGTTTAACGGAATTCAAAGGGCATAGTAAAGCATTATTATCGGTAACTGATTCCCCGAGGAAAGAAAATGCAAACACCTAATAAGGAACCTGAAAGCTCTAGCATGACTCATGAAGAAGAAGAAGAAATGCTACATGATATATCAAAATTACAAGAACAAGTGCAACAAATGTCACGCTCACAAAAGCTAACAGAAGCTAAGATAAGTGGTGTGGAATCTAAGATAAAGGGCATGGAAGCTAAGATGGATGATTCGAAGATAGATTTGAAGAGAGACATGGCAGATTTGAAGAAAGACATGGCAGATTTGAAGACAGATTTGACAAATTTTCTACAAGAAATACTTACTAATGGTGAAAAGGTTGTAAAGGAAACTCATGATGTGAACAAAAGTAATGTTAATCATGATTCCATAGATGCTAATGTTGGATCGAAGACCCACCATATTCCAAAAATCGATATGAGGAAGTTTGATGGCAAGGATCCCGCCACATGGATATTACAGATGGAGCAGTTCTTCGATCTCAATAATGTGCAAAACACACAAAAGGTACATATGGCAACTGTATATTTGGAACCAAATCAGTTTGTATGGTATCAATGGCTTTGCTCTCGTAAAAAATTTATCACTTGGGCAATTTTTACGGAAGAATTGATAGCACATTATGAAGATACAAAAAGCAACACTTTTTTTAGCCAATTGATAAGTCTCAAACAAAAGGGTTTAGTAATGGAGCACATTGAGGAGTTCCAAAAATTGAACATAAGGGTAAAAGATATTCCAGAGGAGCATAGGATTGATGTGTTCATAGGGTCTTTAAAGGATAATATCCAACATGATGTTCGCCTTTGGGAACTTGATTCATTAGAGAAGGCATTCAGGTTAGCAAGAAAAATGGAAAGCAAAATTATGGCAACTAGGAAGCATACCATTCACAACTATAAAGACGGAAGTGTTGTTTCCCATAGTCTTCCACAACCTACAAGGTTGACACCACAACAATTGGAAGAAAAAAGAGCAAAAGGGCTTTGTTACAATTGTGATAGCAAATACACAAAAGGTCATAAGTGTGCTGAGAAGAAATTATTCTACATAGATTGTGAAGAGGAAGAAGAAAAGGAGCAAGAAAGGTCAAAAGAAGAGGATATACTCCAGGAACAAAGCCTAGATGAAGAACAAATAAATCCGACCATATCTTGTAATGCATTGGCGGGAATTACCACTCCTCAAACCATCAAGATAGAAGGACAAATCAAGAAGAAAAAGGTAATAGTGTTGATTAATTCAGGAAGCACCCACAATTTTATTCATTGTAGGGTAGCAAAAGAATTGAATTGCTTCCTATATCCAGCACCAGAGTGTCAAGTGATGATTGCAAATGGAGGAACAATAAATTGCTCTGGAAAGTGCCATAATATCAAGCTATCCATGGGAGAATATGTATTGACTAGCCCAATGCTTTCCATTCCAATGGGAGGTGCTGATGTTGTACTAGGAGTCCAATGGCTACAATCCTTGGGTACAATAGCTTTTAATTTTCAAGAACTTTTCATGAAATTTTCTGTGGAAGGAAAGGAAGTTGAATTAAGGGGTATTGCAGGGAAACTAGGAAAGATAATCAGCTCTAATGGCATGACAAAGCTTCTAAAAAAGGAGCAAAGAGGTGTAATTTCACAATTATGTTCACTAGATGTTTCCACATTGGAATCATCTATTTCTCCAGATCTCCAAAAAGTCTTAGACAATCATTCCAAGGTATTTGAGACTCCCAAAGGTCTCCCACCTATGTGCGATCATGATCATGCTATTCATCTGATTCCAGGAAGTGTTCCTCCAAACATCAGGCCATACAGATATCCCTATGTCCAAAAAAGTGAAATTGAACGTATGGTTGCAGAAATGCTAGAGGCTGGTATAATTCAACCGAGTCAAAGTTATTTCTCAGCTCCAGTAGTATTGGTGCACAAGAAGGATGGATCATGGCGCATGTGTCCAGATTATAGGGAGCTCAACAAGCTCACTATTGAAGATAAGTTCCCCATTCCTGTCATTGATGAATTATTGGATGAATTGCATGGATAAATTTACTTCACCAAGTTGGATCTTCATTCAGGATATCATCAAATCAGAATGAAGGTTGAAGATATTCCGAAAACGCATTTAGAACTCATGAGGGTCATTATGAATTTTTGGTCATGCCTTTTGGCCTTACCAATGCACCTTCAACATTTCAAGGTTTGATGAATTCAATTTTCAAACCATTCCTTAGAAAATTTGTGTTATTATTTTTTGATGATATACTAATCTACAACAACTCTTGGAAGGATCATGTTGAACATGTTGACAGGGTGCTACAACTATTGGAGGAGAAGCAATTATATGCAAAAAGATCCAAATGTTTCTTTGGAGTCCAGGAGGTGGAATGTTTGGGTCATATTGTATCTCATGAAGGAGTTAAGGTAGACCCTAGCAAAATTAAAGCCATTAAGGAATGGAAAATCCCCACATCCATAAAGCAGCTGCGAAGATTTCTTGGGTTGAAAGGGTATTATCACAAGTTCGTTAAGAATTATGGGGGAATAGCAGCACCTCTAACAACATTATTGAAGAAAGATTCATTTTCATGGACTCCGGAAGCAACAAAGGCCTTTGAACATCTTAAAGAGGCAATGTGCCAAGCGTCGGTCTTAGCTACACCGGACTTCACAAAAACCTTTATTGTGGAATGTGATGCTTCAGGAAATGGAATTGGTGCTGTTCTAATGCAAGATGAAAGACCCATTGCTTTTGAAAGTCGTCCAATCAAGGGAAAGTTTTTAAGCAAAGCCATTTATGAGAAGGAAATTTTGGCAATACTCCATGCACTTAAGAAATGGCGACCCTACCTAATGGGAAGACACTTCAAGGTAAAAACGGATCATGATAGCCTTAAATACTTTTTAGAACAAAGATTATCCTCTGAAGAGCAAAAAAAGTGGGTCACAAAGATGTTGGGTTATGACTTTGAAATCATCTACAAAAAAGGTAAGAAAAATGTGGTGGCAGATGCACTCTCAAGAAAGGATGAGGATGTCGAAGCATTGTTGTGTGCCATTTCTATTATCCAACCAGATTGGATAAACGAAGCAAGGGAGGAATGGAAGAATGACAAAGAAGTGTGGGCACAGGTTCAACAGTTAATTAATGCGAGTATATGTGGCAAGCAGTCCTTGAAAAGCTGCGCCATATCAAGGTAACCACGAGGATAGACTGCGGATGCTTGAAAGGCGAGTTCTGGAAATTGGGAACGATTTGATTTAAATTGTAAAATATATGGATCGGCGGTCCGTCATTCGGAGGTGGAGCTATGGCTAGTGCTGCGGGGGTGTGTAAGTGAATACATATATATATATTGTATGCGCATGACCATTCTTAGTGTGTTTCTTCTAAGAATTAAGGAAGAGCACTGTGTGTTAACAAAAATGGGTTTTATAGCACTGTGTGATAGACAAGCTCGGTTCTTTTTAAATCATGAGATTACAACGCCATGAAACAAGCTTTTATGTGCATGGTGATCGGAGGATCCTGGTAGAAGCGGCCTGGAAGTGGCCTGGGCTGCATCATTTTGGTACAACCCTTTTCCCTTGATGTAAAGGGGGAGAGAGGACTTGGTATTTTACAGGAGGTTTCTATCGAGTCCAAAGGGGGAGATTGTTGGCATTATGTTTTCTTTGATGTCAACCTAGATTTATTTCACAGAAATTCTATAGGTTTCATAGGAACACTATAGGCTTCACATGAACACTATAGGACTCAAAGGAACATAGATTTTTCTCACAGGAACACTATAGGCTTCATAGGAACACTAAAGGACTCTCAAAAACAGTACAGGGGTAGAGCTTGATTGATTAATGTGTCAGGTGCAGAGGTTTATAAGGTGTTACAAAGGCTAAACAAGTGTTGAAAATCATGAGGGAGAATCTTGGAAAGATCTTGTCGGAACAGAGAGAGTTTTTCCTTAGTTTAAGGCTCAATCACATGGAGGAAGGCCCATCAGGGTGGTTGGAAGCCTTCAGCTGCACATAAGAAGGCCCATTAGGGAAGTTGTAGCTGGAATTTCTCTTTGTTGTGTGTGTGACCACACCTATAGGTGGAAAAAATAAAAAAACAAGGTTTTAGCCCATAGATCTAGTGTAGGCAGGGAAGAATTGACTCAGTCTATTTTTACCTTAGTTTGAGTGGCTGTAGTATTTGGAAAACATTATTTTTTTCCCATGGCATTGGAGGATCACAAATATATAAAAGGAGATCGAACCAAAGCAATTTTGTGTGCAATCGATTAGCAAGTATAAGACTTATTTGAAGCACACCAGAGGGTGAGGAGTCTCTAATTCTATAATCTAATAGATATATATGATGATGATGATGATAATGACTTGGCATATGAAAATATTAGGGTTTGATGAGCAGTATTGATTTGGTATCAACAATGATTTGTTTGAGGCTTGGTTTGATCCGGTTACAGTGGTATAATTTGTTTTCAGTGGTTGATATTCAATGACAGGTCTTATTCAATGGCTTAGTCAGTTGGTTTTCAATGATTCAGTATTCATTTCTTCAGTGATTTAGTATATTTGTATTTAGATTGGTATTGAGCATATTGTTGGGTGTGGATCCAATTTGAAAATTGATGAAAGTTGGCCTGCATGTTTTTTTATGGTTGATTGAGATAGGTGGATCGAGTGTGAAATATTTTGAAATTTGGTCCACGAAGGTGCTTAGGGTTGTATCATTCAGTAATAGAGAAGGAGATTCCTTCCGGTGGGAGTCGATAAACTTGATCAATGGGTAGTAGCTATCTTCCACTAGGAGTTGTAGAACGAGTGGATGTCATAGCCTCTTGTAGGTAGGAGCCTGTGTGTTGACAAGATTTTGTGCCAGTACAAAATTGTAGGAAGAATTTATTTATAATAAAAGAAGAGGACATAATGATAGCAACAATGGTTTTTTCCCACATTTGGTTTTCACCTAAAAACCTAGTGTCCTTATGTGTTGATTTGTTGATTTATTTTGCATATCTATGGTTTACATGTTTTCATACTTAATGTTGCTCATGGTTTACAACACAATATCTTGCTAATGAAGTAATGGTTCAAGATAATTGTGAAATGAAAGAATAAGTTAAGTAAATTTGAATTAGGAATGAAATACTAATTCAACCAAGGCCGTCGCCGTGCCCCCCCCCCCCCCCCCCTTCGCCCCTCAATGTTTCTAACAGGGGACTCCAATCCTTTATTACTAAGATAGGCTCCAACCTATAATATAAGTTCTTCAAATATTCTAAGAAACAACATGATCAATATGAGAACAACAATCTATTTAGGCCAATATAGGCACCATCTTGGCCAATATGAGGTCACCAATCCTCTTAGGCCAATCTAGGCACTAAACTAGTAAATATGAGGACACCAATCCTCTTAGGCTCAAACCTTCAAATATACTTCAAAAAGTTATCAAAATGGTTCCTAGATACTCCCTTTAAAAATTCCTTCGAAAACAACTCCAAGAATGACTTCCAAAAGTGGCTTCAAGCTTGCTTCAATTCACTTCAAACTTTTGATTAATGATTCACCAATGTTTGCTTCAACACTCTTCAAAGACAACTCTAAGAATTCTTCAAAACCCACTTTAAATGACACTTCAAAGGTTTCTCCAAAAATCTCTCCGAGCTCTATTCCAAAAATTTCTTTATGACTACTCCAAAATCACTTCAAAATTCACTCAAAGACGCTTCAAGGATTACTTCAAAGTTGATTGAAAAGGAATTCAAAAGTATCTTTAATTCTACTACAAATTATATTCAATTGAACTCCAAAAATTATGCTTTCAAAGCCCTTCAATTCTATTCTAAAATTTCTCCAAGTTTGTTCTAAAAAGTCTTCTCCAAGTCTCTTCAATTATGCTCAAAGGTGTCTTCAACAATTTTTCTTCAACCCTCTTCAAGTATTCTCAATATAGGATCTGAAAGACTGAAGAAAAGACTACTTTAGAAAGTGATTCAAGGTTTGTTTCAAAAATGGATCAAAGTCTTCTTAGAAATTCATCGAATTCTCTTAAAGGAATTCATGAAAGTCTGCTCCATGAATGTCTAAAACATAGGTCTAAAAACTATTCCTTGATTCTTTCTTAGGAGGCCGAACCATTTTACTCAAGCCAAGATATCACAGGCCACAAAGTAGGGCCGAAATTAGGGCCTCAAGGCCAAATTTTACAGGCCTCAAAGATCGATTCTCCACAAGGAAAAATGTCTATTCTAGGTCAAGACTAGGATGAGTCTGTTCAACAGATGTAGACTAAAATTAGCCGTAAAGATGTTGAACTCTTATGCTAGGGAGAAGGATGAAATATGCTCTCAATAGTTGGGTAAGTTTTGCTCCAAAATAGACCAAATTCTATTCCAAAAAATTAATCAGAAGACCCTTCAATAACCTTTAATGCAGAATAAGCATAAAAACCAAGAAACCCTTCCTTCCCTTTGTTACTAGATTTATGAGATATGAACCTCTATATTTATTCCTTAAGTCTAAGTACTCTTTGACTTGCTTCACCAAGTTTAATTAACCAAATTGTTGGTTGAGCACTCTCTTATTTTTTGTGGTTGAGAGGTCTATAATGGGGTCGACTTGTTCCTATGGAAGGTTATGACTTTTGTTGGAGCCGACATAAGAGATAACAATTAAGCCGACTTGGTAAGAGGAGGATTAGATATTAAATATTATTTCATTATTTTTAAAATTTCCATGATGATCATTTTTCTTTTATTATTTCCAACATCATCCAACGTGCTCTTCATCGTTTCCTTTCTGGAAAATAGACATCAGTTTCTAAAATAATGGACACAGTGTACACCATTCATATGCATCCATAAAATTTAGCAGAAAATTATTTGGAACTGCATAAATTTTTCCTTGTTCCTAGCTCATAGATTTACTCAGAAAATCATATCTGATTCGATCGATATTAATATATGGAACTCTGGGAAACTAAGACATTAAAGAACAATTTTGTGTCTTCCAAAAATAATTTTTTTCAAGACTCACATAGGTTCCCATAATTTGACCTTCTTCAAAGGAAACGATAAAATATTGAGATTATGATTTTTTGGAACAAAATGTTGGTGTTAAATCACAACCTCTCTTTATTTGTGCACTCCATTCTCCCTTTGACATCAATGAAAATTTCTTCCAATAATTTGGTCACAAGTATGCTATAGCTTTAGAATCTAATAGACACCCGTACTGAAGAGAAAAATTTGTTTCAGAATGTTACTTGCAACACTGTAATGTTAGAGCATGGAACATTTTCTTGGAATGCACCATCAATGGAGTTGATTGACTAGGTAATCTTGAAAATTTTGGATGACCTGTGCATGTAGTGATATAGTATTTCTACAAATAATGAAATGTTAGTGATCTTGTTTTTTTTTAGGTTAGTTCAATTAGAATGATGCAAAGAGAAGTAACAGCTTCAAGTCTCAATGAGCTAAAAGGAAGTAAGATAAATAAGCTTGTTCTTAAGATTCAAATAAAGTTAGAACAAATTTGTATGTGAACACATATCATTGCATAAAGTAATACTACAAGAGACAAGTCAACTTCCTCCATGGTTTCAGTAAGTTCTTTTTTGATGTTGTTTCTTTTACTTCTCACTTTTCATAATATTTTACTACTTCCACCACTTTGAATAGTGGGTGTTTGAAGTGAAGTGGATGAATTTTAATGCTCTTGTATTTTGGGTTTCATGGAAATTGTTGGAATTAAGAAAAAGCACAATATGGATGGAACTATTGTATGCATTTTCACTATTGAGGGTATCCAATATCACTATATCAAAGGGGTTTTTGGATGCATGTTTTCCTTAGTTTCACCTACAATAGGTCTTTTCCTCCCTCAATTAACAACAACACATGTACCTGCTTCCACACCTACTACCCCAAATTTTCTGTGAATATCCATGTGGGTAAACAACCTCCCTAACACCTCTATTCAATATTCGCAAAATGTGAAAAGTTAAATTGTTTTTCTATGATTTTTAGGATCACTCTTGATATGAATTATTTGTTGTTCATTCATAGTTTCACAGTTTTGTCATTTAATATTTCTATAAGGTGTATGCTCAATTCACATTGGTTTTTGAAACCAAGGTATTGTTTTATTTGTAAATTTATGTTAGCTATCATGAAATATTCATTCAGGACACAACTTTGTTTATGTGATAATTTCATTTATATGAATAGGGAAAAAAGGTTGTGTTAAGATTTGAAATTTGTTGATGTGCACCACATCAAAATTTTATTGTTGTTGGTATGAACATTATGGCTACAAAGGATATCAATCCAAGGATACCAACAAATCAGTTTTGTTATAAAACATGGATGAATGATGTGTTTCTTATTTTAGACCAATAATGTCAAACATTCACTAGAAATTCATGTCAGCTAATGCCTAAATATTATTATGGAAATATGTATGCCTCTAAAATGCGAATGCATGGTTATTTATATAATATTAGTTTTGTAAGTTAGGAATCCTACCATGCCTTTTGTTGAGGATTTGCTAGTTTGTTTTGGTTAAGGCTTAATATTTTAGCGTGGAAAAAATATTTGTTATGGACATATATGGCCTAATTATTTCTTTATGTTGGAATTTATTTATGCATAATCATGGAAGAAACTAATATCAAATTTTTCTCTTTCATTTAGGTTGTAGATGATGTGAAAAGGGAAGTTATGGGTATGTCTCAAGTAATTTCTCTTGGATTTTCCATGAAAGTTGAATGGAAGGGTTCCCACTGAGAATTAAATAAGTAGGAAACTTAGCATGATGATGGTATTTCATCATCAAAATATTTGATCATATCACTATCATTGTCCTTTTAAATAAAGTATACATTGTTTAGAAAGGCCATTTTCTCCATGATCATGACTATAAGAAAGTGAATATCCGTTTTAGCACACTGATGGATGATGTTTGATGTGTATGAATTTATATGTGTGTATGAGTTTATTTTTGTTGTGGATTTTTGTGAGGTTATATGTAAATTTTGGATGTATATTGAGGTTATATGCAAATTAGTAATAAGGTTTTTGATTTTTATACAAATCTAATAGTTTTGATTCAAAAAGAAAATGGCAATGTGCTTCTAGATTCCAAATCTAATAACCCTTATGAGGGTAGTTTCCCCTCATATGAAACACGCGTTTTTTATAAAATTAACTAAATATGAAAGTCATATTGGTTTCATCATAACTCTCCATGCTTTGGGTTTAGTATTATTAATTAAATTAAATAAAAAATAATGGGATTTGTGACATCATATTTAGATATTTCAAACATTCTATCATTAAATTATGAAAATAGGTTAAAGACTAATTTTCTTTTATCAACTTTGACTAGGATCTTATTTCAGTATAATGGTTTTGTTCATGATGTTTCTATATGAAAAGATCACTATATTGTGTTATGTTATTTTTATTTCATGATGTTTCTATATGAAAAGATCACTATATTGTGTTATGTTATTTTTATTTGTGACATTTAAGGAGTACTAGTTTCTATCATTTACTTTGGTAGATAGCTTATGTACTTTATCATTAGGTTAGGAACTTTCACCATTCTATTATATTAGCATTTGTCAATTGATGATCTCTTCCATGTTATTTATGAAGGTAGGAACTTTATTTTTTCAACATGGTAACTCATGGTTAAAGCAATGCTTTAACCTTGAGGAGAAAGGGGCCCAACTGATTATGGATTTTAGTTTTTCTAATGTAAATTTAACTTACAATATCATTTTAGTTACCAAAACTTGAGTTAACTAGTATTATTATACTAGTTTTTTTTTTTTTTTGGAAAGACTAATTATGGCAACTTAGAAATGTCCTCTAGCTAAGAAATCATGTTATGAAAGGGTTTTTATATGTTGTCAAAATCACAAAATATTTGCAATTGGACCCCTCCACACCCACTCAAAGATAAGAGGGAAGAAGGTGAGTTGAAATTATAGCATGATTCAACTATCTAAATTAAAATTTCAAAGTCTAATCATTTGACAATTCAAAATTTTGATTCAACATTTTGTTATCTTTATTTAGTAATTTATTAGGATCATGGATTCATTTAAAGTATTTTTTCCCTAGATTTCCATTACCAAAGTTGAAGCAAAAAGTAAATCATTATAATTAACATGTCCAATGATCTGAAATGATCATATGTTAAAACCGAAGTAGAATTGATTACGCCATTAATGAATAGAATGTTAACTGAAAGTGTTGAAATCATGAGAACTACTTAAGAATATTGACTTTACGATAGTTGATAAAACATAAGTAAGATGAAAAACAGAAGTGAAAACAACAAAAACACAATGATACCAAACATCAATATTTATTACGGAGTTCATCCCTAATGGACTACGTCTCCGGGTCCACTTTCAAGATGGGCAACTGCTTTATTGGGATTGAAACCAAAGAGGTCGATTACACATAAATTTTACCAAATTGAATGTGGACGCAGGGACTTCTAGTCACTATCAAAGGATAGCTCTATGAATCATCTTTCCAACATCTGACACGGTTCACAATTCCAACTCTAGATGCTCCTATTACACTGAAAACAAAATTGACTATAACCTACATTCAAAAACCCAAAACCACTCTCCTTCTCTTCAATGAGAAAAACTGGCTTTATAGCCCTCCAGATGCACTCTAACTCCTTCATGCTAATTTTAGGAGTGAATAAGCTCAAAATAGGGTTTGTTGGTTTCGGTCGTGTTAGGTTTTACCACCTTAGGTTTCATATGCATGGTCATCACATTAGTTTAGAACAAACTGTAACAACAAAACCCAAATATAAACCTTATGATAAAAACAAAACCATGGCGGCTTGCTGACTGGGCGGAGGAGGTTGACTACCCACATGTGAACAGGGTGATCTAACCATTGTTAGACACCTGGTGGTTTATCTACCCAGCGGTTACGGTCTACCAGTCAACCTCATGCCATGTGAACGTGGCTTCCCCCATCAGTTTCGGCAACGGTTCTCCGATGGTTACATATTGCAGTTTCCTACTCCAATGGTTCCGTTCACATGTCACGGTTGATAGTGATGGTTCCGCTGTGGTCAGACCCCCAATGCTAACGCTAATGGCTTACATCAAACTTTGCTCACATGTCAACTGCCCCGAGGTCTTCTCCCACACAGTTAAGGCCTGCGGTTTATGACTGCAATTAAGGCTCTGAATTCTCCACTTGTTCACATGAAAATGGTCCCACTACGGTCTAGAGATGGTGGTTTAGGACTGTTTATAATGTTTTGTTATGTTTTATGTATTATTTAACATAGTCCGAGATTTAATATATAGGTTTGTGTTGTTTTCAATACATTGTAATGTATAGATTTACAATGTAACACGTCCAATAGGTATAGGTTTAGGGTTAGGCCTTTTAATGTATTAAAATGTAGGTTTAATACATATTTCAATGTATAGAAGTAATGCATTAAGTTATTTTTTAGACTTAGGGTTAATGTATTAGGGTTTGAAGCTTAGGTTTTTTTAAAATAACCCATTTACCACCTAATGTCAAAAAGCAACATTAGCAACATCATATGACATCATATGGTGACAACCCAAATCCTGTGAAGTGGACAAAAAACACATGTCGACACAAAACTCTACAAGGTGAATGATCAACCCACATCGAAAATCAGATCATGGCGGAATTGACGACAACCTCATGTTGAAAACCAGGTGCAAAACCTTATCAACCATAGACATTACCTGAACAACCTGAACCATAAACAACTCTGTCAAAACTGAATGACACTGGACTAAATGCTGTCGACGACACTGAACCTATATAACTAATCTAATGAAATCCTCCTAGATCAATCCTCTCCACTTAAAATCTTTTGGACCACAAAAGTTTGACTAAAAAAATAGTTGATGAGGGTAGAGCTCCCTCACTTTCCACCCTGGCCTAATGATGTACCAATACATTCGATCAATCACTTGCAAGTGATGACCCTGATGATGTTGACCATGGCGCATTTTGATTCGGTGACCTAGTCCATCCATCTGCAGTATGAAAAACTTGCAACGATGGTCAAACAACATGTTATGAACATGGCAATTGATTTCCTTCCATGAAGATCCATGAGTTAGTGATTCATAATCATCTTTGAAAACAATCTCTACAGAATATTGTTCAATACCATTGAAATGTATTAACAATCTATTTTGTGGAATGACAGAGACATTTTTGACATCATACCAACTACTTGAATTGATATACTTTCCTAATTCTTGATTACTAAGTGAACTTGCTGCAATAAACCCATAAAACTGTAATTTGAAAACTGCTACAACTTAGTTTGTCTTTGAAAGTATTGAATTAGATGTTGATTTGTTTGAATCATTGTTTCTTCATTTATTAAATGACTTTTCTATTGATTATCACTTTCCCCTGATGCATAAGTTTCCCTTAAATGCTTTGACACTGCTTTAGAAAAGGCTTTGATACAAAAACAAATAGGTTTCCTCTCCACTTGAAAAGAGGCTTCCAAACTATTTGAAACATGAAATGGTGACATAATATAAGAGAAATTTAACACTAACTTTCCCCAATACTAACCTGCATCCATGTAACTATTAATTTCAAAACTTGGACTGAATTGATTCATTCTGACATTAGGAAGAGGAGCTTTAGGCAGAAAATGTAATTCATGTTGTATTCCCTTCTTTTGTGTAATATGTTTGGTTTCTTTAAGTAGAACTGGATAAGTTTCTACCTCTTTGATCAAACTTAAGCTGAGTCTCATAACTTGAACAAACATCATGTTGTTTCTTATGTTGTTCCTTTACACACATGATTACAAATCTTTTATTTGAACTTATTAATTACTTCATCTGATTAGCAACAATATTCAAATGATTTTTACTTTGATGTGCCCTGACAATAAATTCAACCCCATCTTTCTTAAGGTGATATTTATGTTCTCTCCTATAAAATACTGCATCACGATTATAAATATAAGGACTTCCTAAGACAAATCCACATATGTCTATTGGAACCACATCTGATTCCACTTCATCAATGTAATTAGATGTAATGGAAAATCTTAATCGACACTATTTTGTGACTTTTATCTGAGTTCATTTATTTAGCCATCGTAATGGGTAAGGTCTTGGATGATTTTGTGTCTCCAAACCCAAATTCTTAACTAAATATTCAGATATTAAATTCGCCTGTGATCCACTATCAAACATTGTATCTATCTTTGTATGCTTAGAATTTATCCTTATGTTAAACCATTCAACTCTTTTATCCTCAGTTGAAGGATTTATGTTTGATGAATATGCAATAGTTTTTGAACTTGAACTAGTGTCAGAAGTTTTAGTTGTCGTAACCATGGCAGTTATCCTCCTTTCATCACTTGAATCTGAACCTAGATCTTGCTTGACTGCTACAATTGCCTTCTTTTCATCCCTCTCCTTAAGGAAATTTTTTGGCTTAAGTTTTGGATGAAGTTTGCAACACTTAGATTCATCATGACTGATTCTTTGGCAATGAGAACAAGTAGGTCTTTCCTTCTGAGGTATTGCTGATTTCTTTCTCTTCGAATTGTTCTTCCCTTTATTGTCATTGGAATCTTTGATTTCTAACTCTTTGGATGATTACGATGAAAAAATGAATGGTTTGTCACCTTATTCAATATGTAAGGCTTGAACACACACTTCATCAAAATGATCAGGATTTAACATAAATAATGTATGTTGCAAATATGAATGTAAACTGCCAACGCATTTTAATAAAGTTTCACGTGTATTCAATGAAATACCAAGTGCCAATGCTTTCTTTTTGAACTCCTGAACACTCTGCCCTTTACCTTGCCTCAAATTCCGCCAATCAATAACAACTTACTGCATGTATCCCAAAGGATAGAATTGTTTCCTAAGAGCTTTTAAAAACTTAGACCATGAAGAGATGAATTTTCCTTTTCGCTTTACATCTATTTGAGTTTTACTTTCCCACTAGATTAAAGTTGTTCCCCCCATTCTAAGTGTAGCTAACTGAATTTTCGTTTTATCATAAAAAATGTTTTGAATACGACAATACACTTCTAACTACTTAATCCAGTTATCTAGCTTTTCAGGATTCATTTCGCCATCATAAATAGCTAACTCAAATTTTACATCAAGTTTCAAAAGAGATGTTTTCTTGGGTTTCTTTTTTGTTTCAGATTCTGCACTGGAAGAAGAAGAAGAAGAAGGTGATGATGGAGATGATGGAGGTGAAGGTGGTTTATCAGCCTTGCCTTTACCTTTGTCCTTCTTCGATGTCTTTGTAGAAGAGGCTGCATCTCTCGCCTTCTTGTCTTCGTAGAGTTCTCCCAACATCTGTTGCATAGTCAAGAATGCATGGTGAAACTGTTCATCACCCATTTGAGTTTCAGCATTTTCACCTGCATCATATCCTATCATGGTCAACTTATGAACGACTCGTCGCTTTCCAATCTCTGGATCAATTTGCTCAAGGATTCCTTCTCCACATTGTGACTTTGACCTGGTTAACATTCAATCGAAAATTCTACAAACACAACCTGCTTTGATACCAAATTATATGATCTGAAATGATCATATGTTAAAACTGAAGTAGAATTGATTACGCCATTAATGAATAGAATGTTAATTGAAAGTGCTGAAATCATGAGAACTGCTTAAGAAGATTGACTTTACGACAATTGATAAAACATAAGTAAGATGAAAAAAAGAAGTAAAAATAGAGAAAACACGACGATACTAGACAACAATATTGATTATGGAGTTCGTCCCTGATGGACTACGTCTCTGGGTCTGCTTTCAAGATGGGCGACTTCTTTATTAGGATTGAAACCAAAGAGGTTGATTACATAGCAATTTTACTGAATTGAATGTGCACATAAGCACTTTTGGTCACTATCAAAGGATAGCTCTCTGAACCATCTTTCCAATGCCTATCATGATTCCCACTTCCGACTCTGGATGCTCCTGTTACACTGAAAAAAAAAATCGACAATAACCTCCAGAACCTGCATACAAAAACCCAAAACCACTCTCCTTCTCTTCAATGAGGAAAACTGGCTTTATAGCCCTCTAGATGCACTCTAACTCCTTCATGCTAATTTTAGGAGTGAATCAGCTCAAAATAGGGTTTGTTGGTTTCGGTCCTGTTAGGTTTTACCACTTTAGGTTTCATATGCATGGTCATTGCATTAGTTTAGAACAAACTATAACCACAAAACCCAAATATAAACCTTATGATAAAAAAAAACCGTGATGGCTTGCTGACTGGGCAAAGGAGGTTGACTACCCGCATTTGAATAGGGCAGTCTAACCATTGTTAGACACTTGGTGGTTTATCCGCCCGGTGGTTATGGTTTGCTACTCAACCTCATGCCATGTGAACGTGGCTTCCCCCCAAGGTTTCAGTAATGATGCTCCGGTGGTTACATATTGCGGTTTCCTACTCCAATGGTTCCATTCACATGTCACGGTTGATGTTGACGGTTCTGCTGTGGTCAGACCTCCGACACTAACCCTGATAGCTTACACCAGACTCTTCTCACATGTCAACTACCCCACAGTCTTCTCTTGGGCAGTTAAGGCCCACGATTTATGACTGCAGTTAAGGCTCTGAATTCTCCTCTTATTCACATGTCAACAGTCCCGCTGCAGTTTAGAGATGGCGGTTTAGGACTGTTTATAATGTTTTGTTATGTTTTATGTATTATTAAACATAGGACGAGAGTTAATATATAGGTTTGTGTTGTTTTCAATACATTGTAATGTATAGATTTAGAATGTAACATGTCCGATAGGTATAGGTTTAGGGTTAGGCCTTTTAATGTATTAAAATGTAGGTTTAATACACATTTCAATGTATAGAGGTAATGCATTAAGTTATGGTTTAGAATTAGGGTTAATGTATTAAGGTTTGAAGCTTAGTTTTTTTTTAAATAACCCATTTACCACCTAATGTCACAAAGCGACATTAGCAACATCATATGACATCGTATGATGACAACCCAAATCCTACAAGGCGGATGACAAACACATGTCGACACAAAACTCTACAAGGCAAATGATCAACCCACGTCGAAAATTAGATCCTGGCAGAATTGACGACAACCTCATGTCGACAACTAGGTGTAAAACCATATCAACCATAGACATTACTTGAACAATCTAAACCATAAACAACTCTATCGAAACTGAACGACACTGGACTGAATGTTGTTGACGACACTGAACCTGTGTAACTGATCTGACGAGATCCTCCTAGATCATCCAAAATTCCCATTAGGAGAGCTGAATAAAACAATTTCCAATCATGGTAAATAAAATCTCTAAAACATCATCTTAGTTACGCATTAAGCATCTAAATCACTTCTCTTATCTGCAAACAACACTGTGATTCACTTTTATGTTTCCTTTACCTAGCTTGTGGGGTATGTTAATTATGCATGTACTTCATTTGAATTATAATGTGAACAAAAATTATAATGCTTCAAAAGTGCACTACAGGTTTTAGGTCTCTCCACCATATTCAAATAATTATTTGGTGAAATGTTGAAATATGGTAAACTTAGTTCATTATCTCTCTCATTTTGTTAGTTTTAATTCTTTTGTGGTCAAACTACGGTTTTTCTCATTGGTGGTTTTGTACATTTTTTATGTTTTATGGGTTGTGTTTCATGGTGATAACTTGTTTGGTAAAGCCTTAATGGATTTTTCTCACAATCATGCAAATAATTCCACAAGTAGTTTTCCCTTCTAGTTTTGTTAATTATGAGTATCTCTTTAATTTGGGTTCAAGGTTCTTCTTTGAAATTGTTGCTTCCATTAGGATTGGTGAACATGGCTAAGTTTTCTTCCTTGTTAAACTTAACATTTAGGTCTAAAATTGTGTGTGTGTGTGTGTGTGGTGTCTTCACTGCTTTGTGAACTTGGATTATTTTGATTTTTGCATCTATACTTCCTTCTTGATGCAATTTTATAAGTGGCCTTCCCTTCAAATAGGGTGATGTGGTTTTTTGCTTAATATCTTGTCTATATCCAACCTTTTAGTACCTTCTCTTGTATGTCTAAAGAGGTGGAGGCTCTGGAAGCAAAGTCTTTTAATGATGTAACTTGGATGGTAGCACTACATTTCCATCACTCTCAACATTGTGGTTTTCCATTTTTGTGTAGTTGCTAGGGTATGTTTACAATTTCTTACTAAGTTCAAGGGTTTATTTTCTACCATGCATCATATTAGGGTTGTGTTATAGACATTTTTGGGCCCTACAACCCCAAGCATGAAATGTCCATAAATTAAGGGCTCCTAAGTCCCTCAAAGTGTTGTTCTAACCCCTAAAGGAACAAGGTCAACAGATTACAGCTTCTCCCAAAAGTTCTCCATGAAAAACTGCTCAAAATTGGTCAAAACAGGATCATTTCAGCTGCTCCACAGGCCAGGTGCGTTGCATCTCACCTAAGTACACTGTGGGGGTGCATTGCATTTCAAAAAGCCCTTCTATGGGGTGCGATGGGCGAGAAATGACAAATGGAAAGTGTCATTCTGTGAGGTGGAGAGGCAATGGAAGCTTCCAGAAACTTCTCCTGTGACACTTGCCTCTCTGAATTCGACCAAGGATGAGTAAGAGATCATCAATCTCCAAGTGGAAGCAAGAACTATCAGAGAGAAGACACTAATCAAATCATAAGCTGACTCATCTCCATTACAGATATCTATATATGGATCCCTCATCCCAGAGATCCGGAGGCTGGAATTTTGCATATTGTAAGGAATTGTTGTTGGTTTCTTGAGACAAACATCAGATTGTTGGGTGATCTAAGCTTTGTATGAGGTGAAGAGGGGCTTCCTTGCTGAGAGGTTGATGCTGGGTCAGAACAACTGGTTGTAACTCCTCTTGGCTCTTTCTTGTTTACCAATAAAAGCTATTCAAGTTTTCCTCCATACTTTCACGTCATTCATGTTTGCTGCATTTGTATGGTCAATTTACATCTGATCCTAGATTGTTTATGATTATAGATCCATGTCTTTGTATAGTGCTATGCTACTGTGATCTTACAGGTACTCTGTGAAGCTGGGCGTGCAAGGGAACAAGTAGCGAAAGACTATCAAAGAAGAGAGGAATCGAACCAGGAGATTAGCGCAAGACAGAGGTTGGTCTTCTTTGTTCCTCTCTATCTATACTTCATAAAGGAAAAACGAAAGTAGCTTTACTTTGTTTGTTTCTAAGGCAGCTATCACACCTTAGTGGGATAAGCAGTTCTGAGTAGACACTTTTCCCTGTAACAAAATGGCGACTCTGCTGGGGATGAATTAGTTTGTTTGTTTATCTTACTTGTTGTCTATTTCATAAACTTACAGGTAGCATTCGAACTACGTTTGCCATAGCAAATGCAAAGTAGATAAATTCCACTTCAGTCCATCTTCGGGATCTGTTTATGATTTAAACAACTGATTCACAAACTCTCTGATTGCCCTTGTGATAGCTCTTATCCTCCTTAGATCTACCCCTGATTGTTGAATTACTGATTACCTTTTGCTCGGCCAAAACCCAAGAACTGAACTGCAAACTGTGACCCGAAACCCAAGCAAAGTCTCGTTTCTGGCCCAGCGCAGGTACTGTTCTGAGAATCTGAAATTCAGCGCACTTCCCAAGTGTAGAAGGTGCGCTGCATTTCAAATTCCCTGTGTTATAGGTGCGCTGATCAGGCTAGGATTTGTGCAGTTTTGGTTTCTGTGATTCATTCTTTCCAGGTCTATTTCTGAATTTTGCTACCTGTGATCAGTATATGTCTGTTTGAAACCCATTTTCCTTGTTGTTATTCCGCCTCCTTTGTACAAAAGAACTGTAAATGTTTTTGTGTGTTTGTTGAGTCATTTTTAGTTCTCCTTTGCAAAAGTAGCGTAATCGTACTGTCGTCCTTTGATTTGAAACTGTCGCAAGTGCCGATTTCAATCGTAGGAAAGAGTTTGATTGCTGTTGATAGTCGATTATCCTGTTACTATTGTTTTTGGTCTGAATTTGTAATTTTTCTAGTGTCAAAACAAGTATTCATTTCAAAATCGTAAGGTGTTGTGATCGTCTCCATTTTTTATTTCGAAGAGAAACTTGTTGATATTTGTCGCTTGAAAAGAAATTTAGATTTGTGCATCAACTTTCTTCTTATCATTCATATACTAAGAAATTCGAAAACAAATACATGCATGTGCATTTGCATTTAGACAGTCTGATTGGTTTGATTTAGGAAAGTGCATTTAGAGTGTGCTGTTTGCTCTTTGTGAAAGAATTCTGTCTTTATTTCCTTAGTAGCTAGGATTTTCATTGCACAAAGAAGATAAAAAGATTGTTTATCATCTTAGATTGCATTTTAGGAATTACATCTACATCTTGCGGTGAACCTGAAAGGCAAACTTCATAAACAAGATCAACTATAAAATAAATTCAATGAATCTAACAACGCTTTGGAACTTAACGCACAACATTTAGAAGTCTAGGCTAGAGACGTATTCCGGCGTCGTAAAACCTGGTAACTGTTGTTCTCACTGATGGTTGGGTGATTCCTCCACTTTGAGACGATAAGTGCAAGTACGGACTTGTGCTCCCACGTACCGTCGAGTATATTTTGGGAGACCACAATAGGCTTAATCCTTTATCCATAGGAAGCCGTGTCTGCCGCCCTATCGATCACAATGCACTGAACACAGCATTCGGGAAGATTGACTGTCGTACCGTAAAAAGTATTCTGCAGTTTTGCGATTGGTTTGGTAATCCCTTTACCTAGATTTCCAGAGTAGTCCCTTTCATTCCTTTTCAGACTCTTTAACAGAAAAGGTCCATCTGAGCACTTGTCACTTCAGGGTCATTAAAAATCGAAGGCGACTAGAGTCATCTTTTGTTTTTTCTCGACTCTTTAAAATTGAAAAAACAAGTTGTGTCAAAGTGTCTAAAATTTATTTTAATCGGAAAACGTCACTGTTCCCTCGTTGGTTTTAGAAGTTAGTCTCCCTTCATCGCAAAGTTCTTGTAGAATCGCTAGAAAATATTTTGGATAGGCTAGATATGTCTGAACAACTGTCGACATCTAGGACTGTGTCATTCGACGCAGCAGTGGCAGAGCCTCCTGCTGCTACTCCAACGATGTTTGATGGTATACCATCTGTCCCGGAAAGTTATCAACAACAAGCCGGAGTCCAATCAGGGACTGTTTCGACGACATGGTCAGTTCCTATTTCTTGATCCGGATTATCATCTGGTATTTCTTATGTTGAAACTCAACAAATTGATCCAATGTGTCTTCAAAGGCCAAACTACCCTTTAAGTACTGGATTGCCACCATATGGAGGGAAATATGCCTTTTCATTGTTCCCTCCCGGAGAACAACCATATGGGAGTTTACAACAAAGTTCAGGTCAAACTGGAATTACATCCAGCGGTTGGGTACCAATATTGCCTCAGCAACCAAGGGTTGTATATTCAATGCAACAGTCCACCCTGTGTCGAATATTCCTACTATACATGCTATGGTGACTGCATCGCAAGTACAAGCGTTACCTGTTGTATGTCAACCCCAAGTTTCTTAGGTTGCAATACAACAGCCTCTTGTCTCAACAACTCAATCACAACCTCAGGTTAGTGCCTCCTTATCTGGAGCGACTCAAGCTCAAACAAGTACTGTCACTCCTCATCTTGTTCAATCATCCAGTATTGGGCATCAACAAATGGTCCAACAACCATGGCTGGTTCAATCTCAACAACCGCCATTCCAACAATCATATCAAGGACCTGAGCAACAAGTCTTTGTAAGTAATGGGCAACCGCATTTCCAAAGCGGTTATCAACAACCATATTATAATGGTTATGCCCATCAACCTTTTCAAAGTTGCCAGCATCAAATACATTATGCTGGAATGCAAAGACCTACTGCTCAGGCGATTCCATCTTATCTTGGGTATGCTTCGCCTAATATGAATCAACAGTTTCCCTTTGTAGCAACTCTAGAATTACCAGATCTAAACCGGCTGACGAATGATCCAATTTCTTATGCCCCTTGGTGGTCAGCGACTCCGCATAAACTTTCGTTCAGATATTCCTAAATTTAATGGAAATCCGGGTGAAGACCCATCGAATCATGTGATGACATTTCATCTGTGGTGTTCATCAAACAACCTAAACGATGATTCGATTAGAATTCGCCTTTTTTAGAGGACGTTAACTGGTCTGGCAGCAAAATGGTATATCGAATTGCCTAGAGCTTCATTCGACAACTTCAGTACCCTAGCCATGACCGTTTTAACCCATTTTCAGTTACCGATAAGGTACGAAATGGGAACGGAACTTCTTACCAACTTCAAACAAACGACGACCACTCACATATCTGATCATATACATGAGTGGCAACGTCATCGTAGAATGGTGAAAACGTATGTTCCCGATCAGCTTTTAGCTGAATGGTTTATTAAGTCATTACTGCCTTCCATCACGGAAGATGTGGCAAAAGGGGGAGTCGTCACAGAAGAGCAAGTTATCGCTCGTGTGCAATATCTAGACTTGATTTACACTCAGTCTGGCACGCTCTACGATAAAATACCTGACACCCCTAGACTGGAATTCTTAGTTCCTCCTCCTCCTAAATCAAACAATGACTCTCATGCCGGCGATGGCATGATTGGTGCAACAAACACGAAATCGACAAAGGCTACATCTAAAAAGGCCCATAAGATTTCTGGTCAAAATGCAAATGAGGAACTTCTCACCTCGGAAGTAAATGCCGTCTCGACTGACAAAGGCAAAGAAACCAAGCAACCAGGAGGCAAGAAGAAAAAGAAAGGGAGAAAGAAGAAGCAGGATGAGTCATCTCTTGAAAAAGCTTCTGCAAACCCTACTGGGAAAAGGAAACCCCCTGCAGGGTGTCATATATGCGATGAGGATCATCGGACCGTAGATTGTCCACACAGAGCTGAGCTTAAAAAAGTCTTCAAGAATTCAAAAACCTCCGCAGTGTTAACTGATCCGTTTCCAAATCCAGGAACAAATCTGGTTGACAGTGGAAATGCTTCCCCCTCTCAAGTGCTAATGTTGTCGGTTTCAAAACAGCAAAATGATGCTTTGATATCGACGAGGAACAAAGATTATGGGAATCCACAGCTGTCGAACAACAAGGATAAAGATCAACCTAGTAGTTCGACAACAACTTCGACAGAAGTTGCGTCGCCCATCATTCCTGAACTGACAATAAAACCGCCAAAGGGAGTAGTACACAAATCAACATTTAATCCTCGTGCTAGAGCAGCACAACATTATAATATAGTGGAAGATTTGGCCCAATCGCCATCCGCTATGTCGACTCTTGAAGTACTACAAAATTGCCCATCCCAAAAGCAGGCTTTATTATCGGCCATTGGTGGGATAGACCCAAAGGATTCCAATCTTGTATCCTTCGATCATAAAGGATACGATCCTCAATTACCAGCTCAACTAGCTTTCCTTGTTCAAGTGAAAGCCCTCAACAAAACTGTTCATCGAACAATTATTGATGAGGGGGCATCTACATGCATTATGTCGATGAGTTGCTGGAAAACTTTAGGATCTCCAACCTTGTCACGATCTTCGACGACATTAAAAGCATTCGACGGAAGAACATATACCCCATATGGTATTCTAAGTAACTTGAAGGTTGAACTAGGAGGAAAAACAATAGAAATAGATGTTGAGGTGATCGACGGAAATCTCGATTACAACATCCTACTAGGAAGGCCCTGGATATATGCCATGGCCGTAGTTGTGTCGACCTACTTCAGGAAGATTTCATTTCCCTTCCAAGGAAGAATTACAATCGTCGACCAACAAACATTTCTCCCCAAAAGTTCACAAGTTACGGGAAGCATTCCAATGATCCATGGAAGCAATCATTCACTTCAAAATATTGGAGTAGGCCTCCTAAAAGACCCTGCCTTAATGGGTACTTTTGCCCTACCGCCTCTGAGTAATTTGGCGGAAGTGGCCACAGTGGAAACCTGCAATATGAAATCTTCTATATCTAATGGATTCGGAAGATTCCTAAACATTTTGTCAGCATGGATCATCGCCATTTTAGAAATATTGTAGCAATCAATTTTCTTGGCCTGGGGGGCAAACCCAAATCAACGCTCATCGAGTGTTTGGATAGATAGGTCTAAGGAATATGGCACCTCTTCAGATCCTTGGTCGCATGTACATCATTCAATCAATGATGATAGGAGAGGCACCATGGGAAGATTACCACCATCGCTCCCATCTTCCAGATTACCACGAAGATTATTCCAGCAACCTTAATCATCCATCAGTTTTTGATTTTCCATCAAATACTGTAAATATGGTGGATTTCGAGGATGGTTCTTATCTCGTGTCGACCTCGTTAAAAAATGAAAAAAGGAGTCATGAGGATAGTTCTTTTACTATGTCAACCTCATTAAAAAATGAAACAAATCCCCTTTCCAAATCTCAAAGGTAAACCTTCATTCCAACCACCGAGTTGAATGCAATGAAGCTTGGGGGCCATGCACCTCGATTTGCGTTATTATGACTGGGGGCATGCAAACTTATCACGAGCAGTGTTACTGCAAGGTTCAAGTTCGTTAAAACATAAACCCGCATCGAGCAGTTTTAGCACATAGTTCAAGCTCGTTAAAAAATAAACATAAGCCATGAGCAAATGTTTCCCCCAGTGTTTAAGCTCAATAAAAAAAAATGAACCGATTTCCGGTAAATAACCATCGTGAATGTAGTACTTCAGCCTTTAAAAGCCTTGGTCGTGTTCTCATCATCACCTCCACTCTGTATTGGCCGATCATTCACCTCCATTTGATTGTTTACCCCTTTTGAGGAACAGCTGAGAAGAGTGATCTCACTAGCCATCCTTGTAACACTGCCATGATTGGAACATTCCAAACCTTACCTGGAATCAGCTGCTACCCAATTTTATCACTCGTTCCTCAAAAGACGAGTCTCATCTAAGCTCTCTTCAACTGACTCGTAAAATATGAAAAGATTGCCGAGCCATTGGCCTCTCCAGCTCGTTAAAGGGACCGGAAGTGCTATCACTCTAAATTTTAATCTTTTTGGACCTGAGGGATTATTACACAAAAAGATTGAGCGCTTGTTTTGTTCGGCTCGTTAAAAGTATCGAAAATTCATCCCTTCTGTATTGTTTTATACTTTTTCGGACTTAAGGGATTAGATGACGAAAAAGGAATTTTGGAGTTTCCTTTACGTTCCTTTTCAGACTCTCTAAAATTGAAAAGGACCGAGTTATCTTTGTCGTTAAACTCGTTAAAACTTAATAGCGACAAACTTGTCTATAGACGAGAACGAGTTTCACTATCGCTAGGCTCATTAAAACATAGCGATGGGTTTACCCGAAGGGAAAATTATAGAACAAGCATATGTTATCCTCCTCAAGCTTGATAAAAATAAAGAGGTACTGGTCAGCAATGACTGGGGAAAAAATTGGGAAGAAAACTTGAAGAAACTTTGTTGGTAGCAAGTCACTCTTGAACATGACACTTTCACTCCGCATTCAAGTCGGGTTGGGTTGTTTCATTCACCGGTCACATCACCATGGTCCCATCACACCACCCACATTTGGGGTTAATGCTACCAATCCATCACATCAGTGTCACTGATATGTTCAAGAGAAGTCATTCAGAGAATTCACCTGTGTCTCACCCACTACAATACATTTACACTCCATTCTTTCATGACCGCCACCCTGAACCTTATATCACCAGATCGTTTTCACCTCCATTAAAATCATTTGCTCCATTCCGTGTCATTGATGTGGGATTCATTAAGGCCCTCCTATGACAGATCGCTTCTTGTCGACATCAGCTCATTATCTAAGAAGTCGATCTAGGAACACCCCATTCAGTACTTTGAAGCTTGCATACCTCAATGGCAAGTTTCTCACTTCCGGCGACAGGTTTACATCAATGACCTTCGACCGAAAGATTTTGTGTGGTGTTCGACGCCAAGTCCTTTATTCATACCACGTGAATTGTACTGCAGTACCTTGAGGGTCATTATCATTATCGGTGATTCCTCTCGTGCTTGTTAACAGCTTATATCATTGGTTGGTAATCAAGCGATGTCTTTCCATGTTCGACTTCAGAACATCTCTCACATGGATAGACTTGTACTTCGAGTGAAGATAGAACGAGATTGAAGACCCCGAATCTAGTTTCATCCATCCAGGCTGCGATATATATTCAGGAAAATAAAGACATCAAATGTACATCATTGCTGCACAGATAATCATCTAATCAAAGGGATGATGGCTCTATCAGAATCATCAGTCTACACTCAGACGATTGTCTGTCCTATGTACATGAAAATGAATTTATAAAGCTGAGCATGGGAATGCCCACCTCAGCTAGATCATGAAAATATTATGAAGATAATGTATTAAATTGTATCTTATTACAGGTCTCCTCCTAGCTTCAAAGAACTTCGGATCCTCATAATAAAGCATTTCACCCGACATCAAAAGATTAACGACCTCATGCTTTAGGGGGCAACTGTTATAGACATTTTTGGGCCCTACAACCCGAAGCATGAAATGTCCATAAATCAAGGGCTCCTAAGTCCCTAAAAGTTTTGTTCTAACCCCTAAAGGAACAAGGTCAACATATTACAGCTTCTCCCAGAAGTTCTCCATGAAAAACTGCTCAAAATTGGTCAAAACAGGATCATTTCAGCTGCTCCATAGGCCAGGTGCATTGCATCTCACCTAAGTACATTGTGGGGGTGCATTGCATTTCAAAAAGCCCTTCTATGGGGTGTGATGGGCGAGAAATGACAAATGGCAGTGTCATTCCACGAGGTGGAGAGGCAATGGAAGCTTCCAGAAACTTCTCCTGTGACACTTGCCTCTCTGAATTCGACCAAGGATGAGTAAGAGATCATCAATCTCCAAGTGGAAGCAAGAACTATCAGAGAGAAGACACTAATCAAATCATAAGCTGACTCATCTCCATTACAGATATCTATATATGGATCCCTCATCCCAGAGATCCAGAGGCTGGAATTTTGCATATTGTAAGGAATTGTTGTTGGTTTCTTGAGACAAACATCAGATTGTTGGGTGATCTAAGCTTTGTATGAGGTGAAGAGGGGCTTCCTTGCTGAGAGGTTGATGCTGGGTCAGAACAACTGGTTGTAACTCCTCTTGGCTCTTTCTTGTTTATCAATAAAAGCTATTCAAGTTTTCCTCCATTCTTTTGTGTCATTCATGTTTGCTGCATTTGTATGGTCAATTTACATCTGGTCCTAGATTGTTTATGATTATAGATCCATGTCTTTGTATAGTGCTATGCTACTGTGATCTTATAGGTACTCTGTGAAGCTGGGCATGCAAGGGAACAAGTAGCGAAAGACTATCAAAGAAGAGAGGAATCGAACCAGGAGATTAGCGCAAGACAGAGGTTGGTCTTCTTTGTTCCTCTCTATCTATACTTCATAAAGGAAAAACGAAAGTAGCTTTACTTTGTTTGTTTCTAAGGCAGCTGTCACACCTTAGTGGGATAAGTAGTTCTGAGTAGACACTTTTCCCTGTAACATGTTGCCATAAACTAAACACTATAAAACTATTTTTTAGTTTAAGAGACTAAATTCAACATATGCCTCTTTTTTATTGTTTTGATATCTATATCAAATAAAAACTACAACTCAGCCCTTAGGGTTGCCTCAACTAGTCGAGTCTATATTGTTAAAGCACCTCTATTATTGAGAGGTCACATGTTCAAGTCTCTCAACAATTTTAGGGTCATATTCAGGGTTGAGATGATAGGAAGTGTTCCCTTTGGGTGGATTTTCTTAGTAAAAATATTTTGTGGGTGTACAAGCCAGTGATCTCTGGGTCCATGAACAACATAGAAAAAAATAAAAACTACAGCATAACTGATATCAAGAGTACATCAACAATATGCTTCAAAACATTTAAACAAAAAATTGAAGAAAGAGTATATACTAGCCTACAACTCTGTCCATGCAACTTCATAAGCAATGCTTCCCAATATATCTTATAAGTGTAGATTCTACAAAAAATGCTTAGGTACCTAATAACTTTGGAAAACATACAAACATAACAAAAAGAATGGAAATTAATTGCCTCATGAAGAGTTGCTTTAGCATAGACCAAGTCTAGTTTGATGATTTCCACATTCTCTACTAGATTACGTATTATTTCATCTTCCTTTGGTCCCCCATAATTAGAATTAATAGACTAAACCTAGTTGGATGCTCCTAAATTCACTACTTTCATCAAATTAATGATAACGTTTCTAAGCATGTTACACTTAGCTTCCAAAATTATAATTTGTCTCTTCAATTGAACTAATGAACCCATAATTATAGAAATTTTGGTAGTAACTTGTTGGTCTTGTTCCTAAATTTTGGTTGTGGTTATCAAAATTAAACTCTTGTTTCCCTGAATATCATCCTTGTTGCCTCTCAACACCCATTAGATCTCCTACAACTCCCTCTAGTTCATTTGTATGGTAGAAAAATCTAAGTTCAATGGTAAACTAAAAGTTCCAACACTTCCTAAAAAAACATTCCTTTATTTTTCAGTGAGGATCATTGAAATCAATAACCCAATACTAGGCTCTAAAATAACAATGCCATACAGGGATACACTTTCTAAGAAGAATATGGGGAAGTGACCAAAAAATTGAAGATGAATTGATGAAATAAGAAATACACCACAAGTAGATAATCCATAAAAAATTGGAAAAGGGTAACTAATTCTAATCCCATAAGGTCATGAAACAATTTTGGCTAAAACCAAAATCAAAGAAATAATCACCGTAAGACTATAACTTATTAGGAAAATTTCAAAATCAAGCATGAAATGACTAGATACCTTCAACTAAGAGAATGAAACCACCAAAATTCCCCATAATTGAAAGTAGACACATTCTCCTCCCTTAAGCTCCTTTCAAATAAAGTAAAATGTAATGCCTTACTCATATTCTAAAAGTGAATGATACCATGGAAACAAGCCAACTTAGATAATTGAGAATCACTGGACCATACTTCAATCCTACACCCTAGTTCCTCCAAGTTGACAAGCTAAATCTTATAGCCATAACCCCATAGTGTTGAGTAGAAATACCTCCTGCACTTCAAAAATCATGTGGTTAAGACATTTGGGAATGCTAACAAAAGGAAGAGGTCTCTTCTCATTACACACATTGTCATATGTCAAACTTACCATTTGATTCTCCATTTACTTGTTTAAACGGTTAATACATGCCTTCTTCTTTATGAGAATATTATGAAATGAATTGATTACGAAATTTATTATTAATAACAATGTCTCTTACTTTTTATTTTCCCTTTATGGTTAAAAAATATGACACATAAATATAATAAACAAGATGAGCTGCGAAGCAGCAAGTCCCTGCCAGTGTACTTAAAGTGAACACTATGTATACGCATGAACTCTACGTATATGCCACGTTGACATGCCACGTTGCCCTATCAGTGATAAAGGCAGAAACAAGGATAGCATTACCTCGCCAAGGAGTAGACGAAGCGGTTTACGCTGTGCCGGTTGCTGATCCAGATGCACGAGTAGGAGCATTTGAACTTGAACCAGTCAATATATTTAGACTATATAGCTTTTTCAAGTTTTTGACGATCCAATGGAAGCATCTGAGCCAATTCTAGTCCCGGTTAATATATAATGCAGTTTGTTTCCTAGATCGATACCGAGATCTACCAGTTGCAAAGCTGTTCCAACAGTACCGATAGAGGATATTCAAATTTATTAAAATAGATGTACAGTGCCGATATAAACCAAGTTAAATTAATGCATAATATATAAGTAAACGAAAGATGAAACCAACCAGAATTTACGTTCATTATTAAAGGATTAAAAAAGAAGTCCAATGCACACTTATGTTCACATCATGCTCGATTGAAACTCCAACGATTGGTTAGCCAGTTATGCTCTTCCTTTGCAGTCTAACGCCTCAAAGCAGATCTTAAAATGTTAAAACTTTTATGAATTTCATTCGCATTCTAAATAAACAGATGGCTACCATTTCACTTCTCCAACAAGCTCGGCGATCGAGAAAAAGTACAGACAGATAATAAGCTACCATATCAACCAACTCCGTTCGACAGCCTTATTTCACTTCAAAGACTAAGTTATAGCTATGCAAAAACAACAGAAGATTGGAATATTAAACAGTGCCAGGCAAACTTTAAAGTTAAAGACGCCGCATAGGCTTGCGGAATAAAGGTTAAAGCAAAAAGATAGCCAATGCATGGCTTAGAACCATCACAATCAGAGAGTGAGTGCCAAGTGGGTCTTGTCTTTGGCAGTTGGCACAACAGAAAGCTGTGTCGTCTCTGCTACAAAGTTGACAACGCTGTGCCTCGATAAGATTGGAGGCTTCAGACCCGCTTTGAAAAATATACCTAATCATTGAATGCTATGCTAGTGCGCCATCTATAACCGAACAACGTTGAATGCTAGTCACAGTTGAATTATCCATCACTTTTGAATTTAAAGAAGGGGCACCTGCCACTGATATTGACAAATTGGATATCAATTGTCATTTCCAAGTGGCTGGGCAACAAACAAAGAGATATCATATTCAAATCCAAGCGTAAAATACAAAAGACGTGTGCACAATTTCAAGAAAATCAAGAAAAGCTAAAAGAACCTTACCATCACGATTACACGATAACCTGAAACCGCGAACGGTTGCCATAAATTGAGGGTTTGGTCCCCCGATCCAATCTTATTACTAAATAATACTTATTAATGTTTTGATGAATGTATATCTATTAGTACAAGCACAAAAGCGAATAAACTAGGCCCTGGTTATAGGAAGGAAGAGTACATTAGGTTACAAGATATATCAGTAACATACACATAGTTGTAATGGGAGATCCACAAAGATCCACTTGTTCCAATATTTAAAACGTTAAGTGTCTCGCCAACCTACACGTGTTCAACCATGTGGCAGTATGTTTCTGTCCTATACTAAGAAAGAGTATAGTGCTCGTTTTGATAAGAGTATTCCATACTATCTACTGGAAAGTTTACAACGTCCCTCCCATTCAACTACGGGAATTTCTTCTGGTTCGCTACTATCTGAAAACGGCCTACAGCTCACGACTGACCTTGAACTGGCGCTTTCTATTTTAACGGAATTCCACAATTGCATTACCTTCGGCTGCACTTCCTTATTTGTATTCCTGGGCGGGCGTACAAAACCCAGCCATAGCTGCCAACAAATTATGTGAGATTTGAGGGAAGAGTCTACAAATGAGTTCGTGATCGCCATTGTTTAAATATGAGGGAAGCATCCAGCTTCAAGAATCAGTTGCGCAGGGTGAAGTTTTCATGGCAGCCTCGCATCCCTAGGAGGACCATCACCACTGCTTTCGTGTCTACACTCGGTGTTGCAGGTAATTCATTAACTTTGCAGGCCTGGGATGGCTAGTCTTCAGTCATGAGCCCTTTGCATCCAAACTCGAACCCGTGACCTCTGCACTTGATGCTGACCAGCACCTCCTCGAACTCGTGACCTCTGCACCTGATGCTAACCAGCATCTCGGGTTTAAGCCAATTTGGTTATTATCAACGGTCCAGTGCCAAAGAATTCATCATATTCGTTGCCCGCACCATAGCCAAGAGAGCACCCCCTGGGCAGCATCACTCTGTACAGCAAGACCCAGCAAGACGGTGTGCTTGCCTAACTTAATCTAAGAATTGTGATTTTCTAATTTCTGTCGATTATGAGTAATTTGTTATTAAATGCTGTTCTTCATCCTTAATGTCTGAAATATTTTTTTTTGACACAAATTGAACCTAATATTATACAGAATGATGTCGAATGTAAACACTGAAAATAGAAGAGGAAAGGGTAGAAACAGACCTGAGCTTCGTGATAATAGTGCCCAAATCCATATAGTGGAGTAACCATTATTAGCAGTATAGCTTCTGCTGTTAAGCTACAGAGGAGCAGGATGGCAGCGATGGGAGTAGAAGGCGGAGAACAAGACAGCATGGGTTATGAAGATCATGCTATCGCCCCTCTTTTGGATTCGCTAGAATTCAAGCGGTGGTCGTTCTACAGAGCCACCATGGATGAATTTCTTGCTACGTTGCTTTTCCTCTACATAACACTCACAACCGTTGTTGAAAACAAACGAAGCAAAGGGATTTCTATTTTAACGGAATTCCACAACTGCATTACCTTCGGCTGCACTTCCTTATCTGTATTCCTGGGCGGGCGTACAAACCACAGCCATAGCTGCCAACAAATTATGTGAGATTTGAGGGAAGAGTCTGCAAATGAGTTCGTGATCGCGATCGTTTAAATATGAGGGAAGCAGCCAGCTTCAAGAATCAGTTGCGCAGGGTGAAGTTTTCATGGCCGCCTCGCATCCCCAGGAGGACCATCACCACTGCTTTCGTGTCTACACTCGATGTTGCAACTTATAATAAACCCATTCCCCGGTTCAACATATGAGTTTTTTTTACAAGTTAATTCATTAACTGTGCAGGCCTGGGATGGCTAGTCTTCGGTCATGAGCCCTTCGCGTCCAAACTCGAACCTGTGACCTCTGCACCTGATGCTGACCAGCACCTCCTCGAACCCGTGACCTCTGCACCTGATGCTAACCAACACCTCGGGTTTAAGCCAATTTGGTTATTATCAACGGTCTAGTGCCAAAGAATTCATCATATTCGTTGCCCGCACCATAGCCAAGAGAGCACCCCCTGGGCAGCGTCACTCTGTATAGCAAGACCCAACAAGACGGTGTGCTTACCTAACTTAATATAAGAATTGTGATTTTCTAATTTCTGTAGATTATGAGTAATGTGTTATTAAATGCTGTTCTTCATCCTTGATGTCTGAAATATTTTTTTTTTGACACAAATTGAACCTAATATTATACAGAATGATGTCGAACGTCAACACTGAAAACAGAAGAGGAAAGGGTAGAAACAGACCTGAGCTTCGTGATAATAGTGCCCAAATCCATATAGTGGAGTAACCATTATTAGCAGTATAGCTTCTGCTGTTAAGCTACGGAGGAGCAGGATGGCAGCGATGGGAGTAGAAGGCGGAGAACAAGACAGCAGGGGTTATGAAGATCATGCTACCGCCCCTCTTTTGGATTCGCTAGAATTCAAGTGGTGGTCGTTCTACAGAGCCACCATGGCTGAATTTCTTGCTACGCTGCTTTTCCTCTACATAACACTCACAACCGTTGTTGAAAACAAACGAAGCAAAGGGACCTGCGGCGGAGTGGGGTTGTTGGGAGAAGCCTCCGCTTTCGGAGGAATGATCTCCGTGCTCGTATACTGCATATCGGCAATTTCAGGTGTAAGAAGCGAAGCGCATTCCTGCAGCCTTGATCAGATGCAGATTCTTGTCCGTAGAAGTGGTTCCAAGTTGAAGGCAGAAGGTGAAAGGCAGTTGAGCAGGGTTGCTTTCACCAGTTGTTACACCTGGTTACATGCAAACATAAGAGATGGCACCTGGAACATAAGAGATGGCACCAGGAAGTTGTGGCAGGCAGGAGTGGCACCTGGAACATAAGAGATGGCACCAGGAAGTTGTGGCAGGTAGGAGTGGTAGGCGTATAGGCGGTGATATACCATGCAGTCCATGGAAATCCAAAATAGCGGAACTAACATTTAGTGTTGTCGACTAATGCTAAGAAACACTAACATTAATACATGAATTCCTCTGACAGTCAGCAATAATATACACGCCTATTTCCCTTAGCCTAAGCTCTGGCCTCTCCCGCCTTGGGAAGAGGCCAAATAAGATGGCAAACCTGAGCACCTTGGTCATCCTGGCACGGAGGGCACAGAGCATTTTAAAACCTTGATCTAACCAACGCATTCTCCGAAATAGTACTTCGAATTAATGGTAAATCAAACAAATCTAATTCCTATAGTCCCTGACCATTGCCAGATGGCAGGGACTAATAATACGTAAAAGATTTCATAAATAATATGTAAATTTGATATTTTAAAGTAAAAAGATTTTCATTAATCAATCACTTAACATACCCTTAATAACAATGTCATTCACTTTTTCTTTCCTTTTCATGGTCCAAGACTAATATAAATGATGTATATGGTTAATGTTTTGAAATCAAAGGATAACCAACCATGGTTGCTATATTAATAAGGAATTAATTAACTTACCTTTAATAACAATATCCTTCACTTCTTCTTTTCTTCTTTTCTTTTTATGCTAAAAAAAAATGATGTATATGGTTAATATTTTGAAATCAAAAGGTACAACAATGATTTCATTTCTTTTTATGATAAAAAAATATAAATGACGCATATGGTTAATGTTCTTAAATCAAAAGATAATAAAAATAATTACTAATTTAATAAGAGTTTATAATAAAAATTACTTTTCTTTGTATCATTAAAGAAAAAAGAAAAATATTATTGAAAGAAAAAAAATCTAGACCTACATTGAAAGATTTAATTATATTTTATTTAAAAGTAATAATTAGTATAATAAGTGAAAAGGTACAAGGTAGTTACTATTAAGGTAGTAATAATTAATTTAAATATAATAATTAAAAGTAAAAATTAATAATAAATATAGTTATGTAATATAAATTTGATTCATTATTTATAAGTAATTGAATAAAAATAAATCATCGATGGGGTGTTTCTCAAGATAGACGAAATATAAATGATGCATATGGTTAATGTTTTGAAATCAAAAGATAATAAGAATAATTGCTAATTTAATAAGAGTTTATAATAGAAATTTATTTTCTTTGTATTATTAAAGAAAATGGAAAAATATTGTTGGAAGAAAAACTCTAGTCTTATTTTGAAAGATTTAATTATATTTTATTTAGAATTAATATAGAAGTAGTAATTAGCATAATAAGTGAAAAAGTACAAGGTAGTCACAGTTAAGCTAGTTATAATTAATCTAAATATAATAATTAAAAGTAAAATTTAATAATAAATATAGTTATGTAATATAAATTTGATTAATTGTTTATAAGTAATTGAATAGAAATAAATCATCGATGGTGGCGTTTCTCAAGATAGATGAAGGGAGAGGAGGTGTTCCTCCTTCACACGGGGTAACAAATAATCATGATCGAGAGTAAATGCACCTTGGGAGCCTGCATGACGAAGTTTCTCAATGTAGACTAGGTGATATTAAGAAGAGTAACTGAATTTTTTGGTATTATACTCTACAAAGATATGAGTCTAGGTTCCTAGAGTAATAGAGTTGGTGTCGAGGATAACTTCCTTGGGTCTTTATCCCTTTTTAGGTGGTGAGACAAGCCCAAGAATTTGGCCCTCCTCACTCGACGGATCATTATACTTCTCAACCTCTAGTGCATTCATTTGTCTTGGGATCCCAACGTGGGAAAAAGTAGAATTAGGACAATTGTGGCAAGGGGAGGAAGCACAAAGGCACTATTGAGGACGTTGGAGTAGCTCTCAACTTGACACAAGCTTCCTCTTAGCTAATTTCCTATCTGTTTGTTTATTATTAGGTGTCTCTTAAGGTTTTCTATGTGGAAAGGAGTACTTCCAGACACTAGGTGTTCCCTGACCTTGCTCAGGCAGATAAAAGGAAAAAGTTCCCTCATCGCTCTCATAGGCAAAGGTTGGCAACCCTACTATTCCTTTAGCTAGAGCTTAGTGAAGTCAGGACCAAGGCCTTAAGTCGAAACCCTATTTAATGTGATGAGGTGTGCTTCAACTTCAATTTGACTGCGAACATAGCAAAATCCAACCCTGTTTTAAGCATTGGCAAGTTACTTCCTTCTACGGCATGACAAGAAGCTCTAGGAGAGGTGGGACACCCTTGGGAAGGACTTCTTGTGCAATAGATAGAAGGACCATACTATCAACAAGTAAAGAGGAAATATGATCACTCTAGTTGCAATGACAACCAGGACAACCGAGGAGGGGTGGAGGAAATCAAGGAAGAGAGGAGCATGAGGGGGACAGAGAATTGGACCCTCCATTTAGGAACATTCCTGGTTGAGTGAATTTACTTGCACCTTTTGATTCAATTGAAGCTTAAATTCACTTGCTCCAATGCACAATCAACTAGCTATCTCATGCTTAGAATGAGGACAACAATGAGTTGGTTGGTCGTTTGATTGTCATTCGCCAGATTCAATGACACATCTTGAAGTGACAGGCTACATTGAGAAGGAACCAAATGCATCTCCATGCTTGCATGGATATTCTTGAGACTCACATGGCTCACATGGAATATCACATCCACAAAGCCTTTTATCTCCCTGTTAGCCTCCTATACCAATAGGTTTTCATCTCTCATGATTGACAGTGGAAGTGCCAAAAATGTCCACCTTCCATGCTACTAAGGTTCCATTTTTGTAAAGGAAGCAGACAGTTAAAAAATATAAAGAGGGTATGCCTTAAAAGAAAAATCAAAGGGCAAGAAAATGAATTGGTCAAAGAAAAAATAAAAGAAATGAACCCCAAACAAAGACCATGAAAGTGGCTAGTCCAAATTGCCATTACTACTTTGATGGGTGGTCCAACAGCTCAAACTGGGCCTCACCATGTTTTAAATTGCATGTTGTAGACTAGAGAGGAAGTACCTGTTCAAACAGTTCAAGCTTGACAGATGACTAGGTGGATAGAGAAATAAAGGAGCCCAACTGCTTAATCTGGGCCCTTGGAAGTCATAAGGGTAGACTTAGATAGGAGGGCAGCAAAAAGAAAAGAGAATTATCAGGGTTTGCAAGGCCAAGTGCACCCATCCAAAGGAAGAAAAAATGTTAGGCATATTAGGCAGGGTAGGCAGTTGAAGGTTGCAGAAAGCAAGATCTAAGCATATCACTTGGAAAAAATCACAATGTTGTCACCAGCAGGAGAAAGGCAAGAGCAATGGCCTATTTGGAAAACTACTAAACCATCACTAACTTCCCTCATCCCCTTCAAAAGTTTCTTACTAACCTCCCCATGAGCACTGCAGGATCTGCCTGATCAGTCCTCCTTATACTCCTCATTTGTAAAAATTTCATGTCAGAAATGACTTCTCTCTTTGAAGAGCAGCCACATTTCCTGTGTAAAAATTCTTTTCATTTTGATCTACTCCCTAACTAAGTTTGTCTCCTAAAAAGCTTAGTATCTATCACTTCCCATTCACATTCCCCTCCAATACTAACTACTAACTCTATCTACACTAAATCCCCTATGTTCCCCTTTCCCTATTACTATAACACCATGGTGTATAAAACCCCAAGCAATGTATAAATATCCCCCCTTTAGCATTATAGCTAAATAACACTTCTAAGGGAGACATTAGCCCACCAGGGACTATAGTCAACCCTGCTTTGGGATTACTCTAACCTCTGGTCAGAGTAATAACCTATACTAAACCCTCATTTACCCTTTTTTCCGAAAAATTCATGAAAAACCCCTTCCCCCCCTCTCAAACCCAGCATTCAAAGGTTTTTTAAAACCCGACAGATTAACCCATATATTCCAAAACCCACGAAAACCCCCCTTAACCAAAGTTTTAAACCCCGAAATATTAAATAAATATTTTATTGGCCGGCGGGTCCCCCCCAAACTTGCACGATGGGTCGGGGCGCCCGCCAGCCCTTGATTTCCCGCTGCCCCCAATCTAACGGTGGGCGGTCCTTTTCGGATTTGAACCCGCCGCGCTTTAGCGTCCGGGGAGCGGGTGGTTTTGCCCCCGTACGCTGGACGCGTGGCAGCCGGCGGAGGTGTTCGGAGCCCCCCTCCCCGATACCGCCTTCTCCCAAAAGCGGTGCGGGGAGACCGCTTACCGCTTTCCCTCTTACCGCCTCCTCTGTCACGTCAACCCACGTCATCGTGACGTCATGTCACCGGCCCCCGCCCCCGCGCCTCGTGGCCCTCCACATCACCTTGCCACCCCACACCATCCGCCACCGTGTCCTGCCATGCTGGCCTCCAGCTCAGCACCCACGTCACCTTCCGTACCCGGGCCCGCCATGACGTCATGCTGACGTCATAGGCGGAAAAGCGCCAATAACCCCCATTTTCCAAAATTATCGTTAAAAACGCGCAAACAAGCCGTTTTGTGTCATTTTCGTTTGAAAAGAGACAGAGCCGTTGTGAGCTGTTCGCACCGAAAATTGCCTCCAAGCCGTGAAATTCAAAGCTCCGGACGCGTCATTCACCAATTCAACTAAGTTCTGCACCCACTGTTCAACCCGGAGGCCCTCGGCATCGTTTATCCAGGTATTTGCCAGAATTCACCTGTTTTACCCGTGTTTATGCCATTTCTCTGCAAAATTGTCCATTAAACACCTGGTAATTCCCAAATTAAAGGTTGTCTCCCAGTCACTTCTGGACCAAAGCAACCTACATTGCCCCCTGCTCCAAAATTTGATGTTAAAACAATAATTCGCGGTCTTAATTTGCAAATTCGTCCTCAAGCTGCCCGGCATTGTTCCCTTTTGCCGAGTGCAGGCTTGAAAAGCTGCATTTCACCAATTTTAGTCCTGCCCGCCCTCTGCATTTCATCCTCATTGTTCACAATCCCTGTGAATTTACCCAAGCAGAGCAGAGGCAAGCCTGCCTAGCCTGCCTATTCCTCTTTGAAGAACATATCTAGCACCTGCATTCAATCTGCCAATTGACTTCTAGAAAAGCCTTGCAAGCTATTACACTTACCTTGTAACATTCAGAAATTACATAATGGCTGCTCCTGCACCCACAGCTCTCAGTGTTGCCCCCATGAATCCACCAAATAAAGAGCTGGAGTCCCTGCCTCTTGCTGACAGAGATTTCCTCATCCAAGACTTTGTGGGTGATAGGAACCATTTGCAGACCTTCAGGGAATTGAGAGATGACTATTTGAACAACAATGATACATATGGGATATGGGAATCCAATCTGCCTTATTACTTCCTCCCATCTGTCAACATTTTTCCAGAGATTATCCGCCTATGTGCTGAGAATTATGATGCAAATCACAGAGCTGTCAAGTCTCCATCTGGGAGCATCCTCTTTCACATTAATGCTGAGTCCATCAACCAGATGCTCAACTTCAAACAAACTCAGCTGTTGTTTCCTTTCTCCATGAACTATCTGCTGGATACAGGTGCCAAGATGTCCACTGCTGACATTCAGAAGATCACCCAGACATTTATGAGGCCTGACCGCCAGCCCACAGGGCCACCTCCCTACTTGTATGTCCACTTTACTGATATAGGCAAACTCCTGCTGGACATGATTGCTTATGTGTTGGGCTCTAAAACCAGTGAGTTTGTTGATGAGACAGTGCTGGTGTTACTAGCTGCTTATAGCCCAGGCCAACCTCCTGCCTACAAATATAATTTTGCTAAATTCATAGCCAACAAGATACATGAGCAGCTTTTCAAAGTAGACAGGGAGGGCATATTCAAGTATTCATCTTACATCTACCACTTGTTCATGTACTACCAGTCCGAGGCTTTTCAATGCCATATTAAGAAGCTGGATTCTAGAGGAGAAAGAAGATCTGTTATCTTCTGGACATCTGTCTTTCACCAAGTCCAAAATTCACCATATTCATATTGTGAATTTATTGATCAATTTGTATACCCAGTCTCTTGCTTATTGATGAGGTCCCCTCCTCCCAGAGTGTCATTTGAAATACAGAAAACTCTGCAGCTCTCCAAAAATTATAAAATAGGTGATTGGTACCTATACCAAGATCATACAGTCATCAGAATTTATGGCTGCGAGCTCTGTCCATACAGGCTCCCAAAATATGTGCCAATGAGACTGTTTGCCTTGGAGTACTATAGGCAGCTCATTCACTCTGACCTCACCCACTTCCACAGTGCTAAAAAGAAAGCCCATCTCAAGTTTAAGCACCACCTGGGCCCCTTCATCATGAATAAAAAAGAGGGATGGCAAGATGCTGAGCAAATCCTCAAAGACAAGTACAAGCTCTCAAAAAGCTTCCGGTGGGTCCCTTATGACCCTGAAGGCTTCATCTGTGCTAGGAGGGTTAAGTACAGGCTGCTAGGCTATGAGCATTGTAAATATCCACATATTGAGCAGTATGCCAATCAGCAAGAATGGCTGCAAGATACTTTAATTGAGAAACTAACTGAAGAAGAGATAATGCAAAAGAATGTCAAGGATTTGGAAAAAACTCTTGACTTGGATTCTGTGCAGCAGGTAATCTTCAAGCAACCACATCCAGTGGGAGAAGGGACTTCAGCTACAACAACTGCACCAGCCACCCAGGCGCCCTCTACAGCAGCATCAGGCACAGATAAAGGTAAAGGAATAATGGGTGCTGAAGAAGAAACAGTAAAAGAACAGCCTGCCTCCTCACTTGGGCAGCAACAAGAGCAGACCCCTCCGCCACAAACAGAACCACCTACAACACCTATTTTGCAGACTCCTGCACATGAGGAGAGGGGTAAGAAAAGAGACAGAGAAGAGTCCACTCCTGCTAGTGGATCCTCCCAGCAACCTGAGGCTAAGAGGCAAAAGGTTGACTCCCCAGTGATAGAAGAAATAAGTGAAGAAGTCCTTGACAGTCCAAGGAAAGAAGGGGGAGACAGCCAGCAAACGGGTACAAGCTCCTTTCAGCAGGAGCAGGGATTACAGCTTGGCTTGGAGGTGTCCTCCTCCACTCAGCAGAGCAAGAAGCCTTCAAGCACCAAGGCTTCTTTCAAACAAATAAAGGCACAGAATGACTTGCTGAGAATAGAAGTATACAAACAGTTTCTCAAGGCAACACCAGCCAAGCAAGAAAGGTTGATGTCTGTATATGACATACAAGAGGAGAAAATGATCCTCAGCCACTTCAAACCTAAGGTGCCGCAGCCTCAATCAGCTGCAGATTTTGTAAGAACAAGGGTGGAAGTCATGGCAAAGGACATTCACCCCATGGACCAGATTGAACTGCATAAACAAACGGGAGAAATGGTCTATGCCACCTTGGTAGACAGGGCCACAATGGCCCATGAATTGAAAGAATCATTGAAGAATACCAACATTCAGTTGGATTTTGAGAGAATGTCCTCCATGGCCAAGGACAATAGGATTAAATCACTAGAGGACATCATCATAGACCTAGGACATGATCCCAAGGACCCAAAGGGCGTGAGGGCCCTCATGAAGAAAAAAGAAGATGATCTTAATGCATTGAAGAAAAGGTTGAAACTGCTACCCACCGAGCACCCCCAAACAGCAGAATTGCAGAAGGAAAAGGAGGCCGATGAGCAACTTGATCTAATAATGCAGCTCAATCAAAAGGTCCTTGATTTGGAAAAGGAGCTAGAAGGGGCACTGCAAGACAAGCAGGGAGAATCCACATCCCAAGCTCCTCCAACTACTTCAACCACTGCAACAACTACAGAGGCAGCAGTAGCCCCTGTAACAACTACAGCAACAACAGAAGCAGCAGCAACAACAACAGCTCCAGAGTCCAGTTTAAACATGGAAGATTTGACAAAGGCTATCAAAGAGATGGAGCTCCAGGCTACTGAGATTAAGCAGGCCAAGGAAAAGTTGGCAGAACTAGAGGCCAAATATGACAAGTCAAAGATGACTGTAGCAGAGCAGTCTAGAGAAATTAAGGCCCTCAGAGACAAAATAAAGTCCTTAGAAAAGGAGCTCAAGCTAGAAAGTGCTCTGGCAGAAATCAAGAGAATTCTGTGGGCCCGAATTGACCAATCCATTACTAGACAATGGAAGTCAATTAAGACTGTGCATGAACAAACGGAATTAATTGGCCAAGCACAGATCGAGATTCAGAAGGCTAGAACAGTGCTGGGAAACAGGCCTGAGCAGGCTAATAGAATGATCAATTTTCTGAACAATCAAACTAAGGAGGAGCTAGCAGCCATCAATATTGTCAACAGAACAGATCCTGTCCTCACAGCTAAAAAGGTGCTGACTCTCAGGAATTTTGTGCAGACTGTAGAGAGAAAATGCCATGAAATACAGGCTGAGGTAGATGAATACAAGCTCAAAATGGGAGCACTGCAAGCAAAAGGATTGCCCAGCCTACTAACCAGCACAGGAAGATTGCTCCCTCGAGAGCAATTTACCACCAGAATGACAACTTTTATTGAAAATCAAATCACTGCATCTGCCAGCACTTCTGAGGAAATGGGGCCGCCAACAGGGCAGAGCCTATATGATAAACTTGAAAATCTGTTTTTCATAGAACATGAAGTCAATCACCTTTTTGAGGTTCCTCCTAATTTTTACAGATATACAGAGGCAGATGAAACATTGGTGAAAATTCGGAGGCACCAGCTGCCCAAAGAAGACTGGTGGCAAGCAATGCTACAACTCTTACCTCAATAAACTCAGCAGTTTTGTCCTAGTCAGCCTCCGCTCAGCCAAAAGCAAAAAGCAAAATCTGAACAGCATGCAAGGCAGCCGAAAAGGATGACTCAGCAAAAGACAGCGACAGCAAGCCAAAAGATAAGAAATGCACAAATTTTGGGCAGCGCATCTTCAGCCGACTCCAACGGTCACAAAGTCAACATTCTCTGACCATTTTGGACAGCTAAGGCACTGAGGAGTTACTACAGCATTTACTTTCTCAGCTACAATGCTCCAGGAGTTGGCACGATATTAATAAAACATTTACTCATCAGCTAGATATTTTCTGATGTAAATTATGTATATTTATACCTCCCCTGGCAACGTATGAGGGGTTGGTGATTTTCATTCTGAGTCAAATGTGTTGTATATTTTCATATAATCTAATGCAAGAGGCTGGAAAAGCTCAGTGATTTCTTGGATGTTTGATGTCTTGATGATGCTCTGCGTGCTGTTGCAGAATTCCTGTGCTGTCTAATGGAAAAATAAGTTTTCTCAATCTATGTTTTATCTTCTTATGTTTGTTTGAATCATACACATGCTTCACTAATCTAACAATAGAGAAAAAGAATAGTGCAGGAAATGTTTAATTACACCTTGTGCTCAATCTCTGTTGCTGAAAATGTTTTCTTCAGAATTAATAATGGACATGAATTCTTAGTTGCTCATGTTTACATCAATTCTATAAATATGAATGTTATATAGGAATTATTCAGTGCTCCTAGATAATATTCCCACTGTCCTCCATATCAGATTACTGAAAGATCCTTAATTGCCTTTCATGCCCTGATTACATCACACCCAATCACAGATTTAAAGAATTGTTTCTTAGACACTTATCTGGCTCTGCAGCATCACTATTGTATCAACACAGACATATCAAGCAAACTAAGCATCACTGACTCCATGCCCAATGGCCTAGAACACCCTGGTAAACATATATGTATCTTAACTGAAGTCATCATCCAGCAAATTTCAAAACAAAACCTTGAGCATCATAACTAGCCTAAAATATTACACAAACAAAGTTAAATCATAAAGAGAGAGCCCTCTCTGGTCATAGGTAGGCTAGAACCTGTGACCCAAAGATTGGTCAGTGGTTACCTCGGCCGTATTCCCTTGGGAGTCAAAGGGAACAACCTGAGTGATAACACTCCCAAAAAATGTTGCCCAAGCAAGAAAGGTAAACCTCGCTCCTCCTTAGTTGCATGAATGATTACTAGCTGCCTATATGTTGGGTCCCTATAATACTGGTGATTACCCCATTACTATTGTAGTTATACCCCTTATTTATATTGTTGTGCCCCTATTACCCCCATATTGTTATTTCTGTGCCCCATAGAATCCCTCTATTGTTATTTTTGTGGCTTTATATTATTATTGTTAGGTCGGCTGGATTATATTGTGACTCCTTAGACTCCTATATATAGAAAGGAGGTTTTGTCATTTGTATTATCCAAGAATTGTTCATTTATGTAATGTAAAGGAGGTTGCCCCCTCGAAGAGGCTGAATTCTAAGGCGTGGATCTCTCTTTTCTATCTTTTTGTGAGCTGGTTTCATAACATTTGGTATCAGAGCTTTGGATTCTAGGGTTTCGCTGCTCCAAACAGGTCATCGTGGAATTTTCGCTATAACTTTTTTTCTGTGACGTTTCAGAAGTCGCAAAAAAAACCCATTTGAGAAGAATTGGCGCTGAATATTGGGTCCGAATTTCATAGCTTTTTGCGCGATATTTTCGGAGATATGATCTGAGGAAGTTGGCCTTTTTGCAGACTCCTGAATTACATTCAAAACAGGTGACCTGGGGAAAATCGTCATAACTCTCTCTCTGAGGATCGGATTGAAATTTCGTAAAAAGGTACAGAAAGAGGACGGACTTTAGTTTCTTGTGTGTGTGTTTCAGATTCAAAGGTTGAAACAGTGACTTGTGGCACGTCGTACAAGTTTGCTCTACTGAACCAGTCTAAAAGCAAGTCACTGTGGGAGATTTCACATAACTCTTCCTTGGAGAATCCAATTTGGCTCAGACTTGTGGCATTGGAAAGAGGACACAGAAAGCTACTACAGGTAGCAATTTCAGAACTGGATGATCCGAAATTACAGAGATACATCAGATTCAATATCAGGCTTCTATAAATTGAAAAAAGGTGTGTAGTTTTTTTTTAAATTTTTGTGTAAGCTTGGTTTAACGGAATTCAAAGGGCATAGTAAAGCATTATTATCGGTAACTGATGCCCCGAGGAAAGAAAATGCAAACACCTAATAAGGAACCTGAAAGCTCTAGCATGACTCATGAAGAAGAAGAAGAAATGCTACATGATATATCAAAATTACAAGAACAAGTGCAACAAATGTCACGCTCACAAAAGCTAACAGAAGCTAAGATAAGTGGTGTGGAATCTAAGATAAAGGGCATGGAAGCTAAGATGGATGATTCGAAGATAGATTTGAAGAGAGACATGGCAGATTTGAAGACAGACATGGCAGATTTGAAGACAGATTTGACAAATTTTCTACAAGAAATACTTACTAATGGTGAAAAGGTTGTAAAGGAAACTCATGATGTGAACAAAAGTAATGTTAATCATGATTCCATAGATGCTAATGTTGGATCGAAGACCCACCATATTCCAAAAATCGATATGAGGAAGTTTGATGGCAAGGATCCCGCCACATGGATATTACAGATGGAGCAGTTCTTCGATCTCAATAATGTGCAAAACACACAAAAGGTACGTATGGCAACTGTATATTTGGAACCAAATCAGTTTGTATGGTATCAATGGCTTTGCTCTCGTAAAAAATTTATCACTTGGGCAATTTTTACGGAAGAATTGATAGCACATTATGAAGATACAAAAAGCAACACTTTTTTTAGCCAATTGATAAGTCTCAAACAAAAGGGTTCAGTAATGGAGCACATTGAGGAGTTCCAAAAATTGAACATAAGGGTAAAAGATATTCCAGAGGAGCATAGGATTGATGTGTTCATAGGGTCTTTAAAGGATAATATCCAACATGATGTTCGCCTTTGGGAACTTGATTCATTAGAGAAGGCATTCAGGTTAGCAAGAAAAATGGAAAGCAAAATTATGGCAACTAGGAAGCATACCATTCACAACTATAAAGACGGAAGTGTTGTTTCCCATAGTCTTCCACAACCTACAAGGTTGACACCACAACAATTGGAAGAAAAAAGAGCAAAAGGGCTTTGTTACAATTGTGATAGCAAATACACAAAAGGTCATAAGTGTGCTGAGAAGAAATTATTCTACATAGATTGTGAAGAGGAAGAAGAAAAGGAGCAAGAAAGGTCAAAAGAAGAGGATATACTCCAGGAACAAAGCCTAGATGAAGAACAAATAAATCCGACCATATCTTGTAATGCATTGGCGGGAATTACCACTCCTCAAACCATCAAGATAGAAGGACAAATCAAGAAGAAAAAGGTAATAGTGTTGATTGATTCAGGAAGCACCCACAATTTTATTCATTGTAGGGTAGCAAAAGAATTGAATTGCTTCCTATATCCAGCACCAGAGTGTCAAGTGATGATTGCAAATGGAGGAACAATAAATTGCTCTGGAAAGTGCCATAATATCAAGCTATCCATGGGAGAATATGTATTGACTAGCCCAATGCTTTCCATTCCAATGGGAGGTGCTGATGTTGTACTAGGAGTCCAATGGCTACAATCCTTGGGTACAATAGCTTTTAATTTTCAAGAACTTTTCATGAAATTTTCTGTGGAAGGAAAGGAAGTTGAATTAAGGGGTATTGCAGGGAAACCAGGAAAGATAATCAGCTCTAATGGCATGACAAAGCTTCTAAAAAAGGAGCAAAGAGGTGTAATTGCACAATTATGTTCACTAGATGTTTCCACATTGGAATCATCTATTTCTCCAGATCTCCAAAAAGTCCTGGACAATCATTCCAAGGTATTTGAGACTCCCAAAGGTCTCCCACCTATGCGTGATCATGATCATGCTATTCATCTGATTCCAGGAAGTGTTCCTCCAAACATCAGGCCATACAGATATCCCTATGTCCAAAAAAGTGAAATTGAACGTATGGTTGCAGAAATGCTAGAGGCTGGTATAATTCAACCGAGTCAAAGTTCTTTCTCAGCTCCAGTAGTATTGGTGCACAAGAAGGATGGATCATGGCGCATGTGTCCAGATTATAGGGAGCTCAACAAGCTCACTATTAAAGATAAGTTCCCCATTCCTGTCATTGATGAATTATGGATGAATTGCATGGATCAATTTACTTCACCAAGTTGGATCTTCGTTCGGGATATCATCAAATCAGAATGAAGGTTGAAGACATTCCGAAAACGGCATTTAGAACTCATGAGGGTCATTATGAATTTTTGGTCATGCCTTTTGGCCTTACCAATGCACCTTCAACATTTCAAGGTTTGATGAATTCAATTTTCAAACCATTCCTTAGAAAATTTGTGTTAGTATTTTTTGATGATATACTAATCTACAGCAAGTCTTGGAAGGATCATGTTGAACATGTTGACAGGGTGCTACAACTATTGGAGGAGAAACAATTATATGCAAAAAGATCCAAATGTTTCTTTGGAGTCCAGGAGGTGGAATATTTGGGTCATATTGTATCTCATGAAGGAGTTAAGGTAGACCCTAGCAAAATTAAAGCCATTAAGGAATGGAAAATCCCCACATCCATAAAGCATCTGCGAGGATTTCTTGGGTTGACAGGGTATTATCGCAAGTTCGTTAAGAATTATGGGAGAATAGCAGCACCTCTAACAACATTATTGAAGAAAGATTCATTTTCATGGACTCCGGAAGCAACAAAGGCCTTTGAACATCTTAAAGAGGCAATGTGCCAAGCACCGGTCTTAGCTACACCGGACTTCACAAAAACCTTTATTGTGGAATGTGATGCTTCAGGAAATGGAATTGGTGCTGTTCTAATGCAAGATGAAAGACCCATTGCTTTTGAAAGTCGTCCAATCAAGGGAAAGTTTTTAAGCAAAGCTATTTATGAGAAGGAAATTTTGGCAATACTCCATGCACTTAAGAAATGGCGACCCTACCTAATGGGAAGACACTTCAAGGTAAAAACGGATCATGATAGCCTTAAATACTTTTTAGAACAAAGATTATCCTCTGAAGAGCAACAAAAGTGGGTCACAAAGATGTTGGGTTATGACTTTGAAATCATCTACAAAAAAGGGAAGCAAAATGTGGTGGCAGATGCACTCTCAAGAAAGGATGAGGATGTGGAAGCATTGTTGTGTGCCATTTCTATTATCCAACCAGATTGGATAAACGAAGCAAGGGAGGAATGGAAGAATGACAAAGAAGTGTGGGCACTTATTCGAAAGCTACAACAAGATTCCAGTACTTCTGATACATTTAGCTGGAAAAATGATTCGTTATGGTACAAAGATCGCTTATACCTCTGTAAGAATTCCCAGCTAAAACAAAAGATTCTTATGGAATTGCACACTTCTCCCTTAGGAGGGCACTCAGGATTTTTAAAAACTTACCACAGGGTTAAGAAGGAATTTTTTTGGGATGGCCTTAAATCAGATATTCAAAAGTTTGTGGCGGAATGTTTGGTTTGCCAACAAAATAAAGTTGAAACAATTAAGACACCAGGTCTATTACAACCTTTATCCATTCCAAGCCAACGTTGGGAGGAGGTTTCAATGGATTTTATCACAGGTTTACCCAAGTCTGAGGGAAAGAGTGTCATCATGGTGGTAGTTGACAGACTTACCAAGTATGCACACTTTTGTGCATTATCACATCCATTTAAAGCCAGTACAGTTTCTACTGCATTTATGGAAACAGTTCAAAAGCTACATGGAAACCCAAAGATTATTGTAAGTGACAGAGATCCCATTTTCACTGGAAATTTTTGGACAGAATTATTTTCTTGTCTGGGTACTCAGTTAGCTCATAGCTCATCTTATCATCCTCAATCTGATGGGCAAACTGAGATAGTAAACAAATGTTTGGAAGGATATCTTCGTTGCTTTGTATCTGATAAACAGACACAATGGGTCAAATGGTTGCCTCTGGCTGAATGGTGGTATAACACTTCCTTCCATACAGCAACAAAAATGACCCCATTTATGGCACTTTATGGGTATCAACCACCATCCATCACATCATATTTAAGAGAAAATTCTAAGGTTCAGGCAGTGGAACATCACATCGAACATCAACAACAAGTCCTCCAACTCTTAAAGGATAACCTCGTGTTGGCACAAAATAGAATGAAACAATAGGCAGATCAACATCGCAGTGAAAGAAGTTTTGATGTAGGTGATTGGGTATTCCTACGGCTACAACCATATAAGCAAATGTCCCTAAAGCAAGCTAAGAAGGATAATAAATTATCACCAAAGTATTATGGTCCGTACAAGGTGTTGCAAAAGATTGGTACTATGGCATACAAATTGGAGCTTCCTGCAGCTTCTCGATTGCACCCAGTTTTCCATGTTTCATGTTTAAAGAAGGTTATAGGCGACAAGCTCCCAGTTCAAACAATATTGCCAGAACTTGACGAGGAAGGAAAAATTATATTGGAACCGGAAGCAGTCACAGAAACAAGAACTCGACAGCTACGAAATTGATCAATTTCAGAGTATCTTATCAAGTGGAAGAACTTATCCGCTGAAGATTCCACATGGGAGGATGAGAATTTTATGCAGAAGTATCCATAACTACTCAAGCGTTGAGGACAACACTTTTTTGAAGGAGAGGGGCATGTTGGGTCCCTATAATACTAGTGATTACCCCATTACTATTGTAGTTATACCCCTTATTTATATTGTTGTGCCCCTATTACCCCCATATTGTTATTTCTGTGCCCCATAGAATCCCTCTATTGTTATTTTTGTGGCTTTATATTATTATTGTTAGGTCGGCTGGATTATATTGTGACTCCTTAGACTCCTATATATAGAAAGGAGGTTTTGTCATTTGTATTATCCAAGAATTGTTCATTTATGTAATGTAAAGGAGGTTGCCCCCTCGAAGAGGCTGAATTCTAAGGCGTGGATCTCTCTTTTCTATCTTTTTGTGAGCTGGTTTCATAACACTATACCTTTTAGGTAAACTTTGGGTAAATTTTGCTCATGGCAAGCTATGGATGTAATGAAGCCCTGTTTTGTAAAGTTTCTCTCTCTTTTGTTTTGTTTGTATCTGAAGGCCAACAAATCTAGTTGAAGAGCGACCGATTTTTCACTCTTTCATAATTCCTCAAAATGTAATATTCTTATAATATAATGCAAAAAGGTTGTCTTACAAAAAAATTAAAAGTAAAAGTACAAAGAATTTTAAAACTAAATTAAATATAGAAATTGATTTTTTTATTGTTAGGAATTATTTTACTATGACTTCCTTAAATTTAATTAGTTCCTTTTTTCACAATAAAGGTTACATTCATTAAACTTCATTTAACTTCTAAAGACATCTATCCCTGGAGGTTAATGGAAACCCTATAATACCACTTTGTAATAGCACAACCTAGCATAAATCCATTGGGAGGGTTTCCACCAAGAGGAAATCCCCTCTAAGATATTGAAAACAATTAATATATTAGAATATATTATAACTTAGTAGCATGCTTATTGTGTACCCATACTTTCATGTGCAAACTAATGTTCTATTGCAAAAACATCAATGTGGGGGAAATCACACCCAAAAATAGGCAATATCCTTGAGCAAGGCTTAAAAGCAATGAAAATATAGGGAAAATTTATCTAATTGCTCTACAAAATCCAATTCACTTTCCCTAGAAATCATAATAATGGATCAAAAATCAAACAAAACATAATGATTATGTGGTGGAGAACCCTTTGTGAATTGGTGTTAGGGTCCATGTTGGGCCTTAGCACCCCCTTAGGCTAAGGAAAACCCTATCCTCCTCCTACCCACTAAGACAATGTTGGAGCAAATTTCAATATACTACTTGAGATCACAAATCAATGATTGCTTTCCCTTTCTCAAATCAATAAGAAAAAAATGTACAGTTCCCTTGCTCAAGATATTCTTTCTCTTTTCAAAGTTCCCAAGAAGGGAACAACTACTAAGAAATCCTTCTAGTTTTACCTTCCCACATTCCAAGATTATTTTCCACACCTAAAAATGCTTGAGGAAAAATTGAGGTTAGGGGTAAAATTACTACCAAGAAAGTATTTTGGTTTTACCACCCCCCTTCACATATTATTTACCACACCTAAAAATTCTTTGGGAAATATCAAGCTTAGGGATAAAATTATTAAGTTCATAAAATAGGGAGTTAATGAATTAGACTAGACCTTTCGCACTAAATCAACTTGGGGGGCATATTTTGAGAGTTTTGGATCAATATTTTCCTTATCAAGTTTCACAAGGTATTTTCCTCTACATGAGCAATCCTCATTGGGCACAAATTTCTTCCATTGGGTACAATTTCCACCATGAAATTATAATTCTTCTAGGTTTCTTCCAATGTCTAAGACAAGTCATTATGGATCTTAGGAAACATAAATCTACAACAAAGATTAGTTAATCAAAAGAACATTGTAATACTTACACCAAACCATTAAGTCATCAAAAAAATGTGGATCACAAATATATATTTCAATCATTGGCTATAAACATCCCAATTATGTATACATTCATATATAATAATATAATATCCAAATAACAATATAGAAAACATCATATTGTAGCTAAACGACATGAAGGTTCAACATGTCTCTTTAGAAAAATGACAAGATCCAAAATAAGCATGCAATGATAATTAAACCACTATCCATTGTGAGAAGGAAAGTAAATAGAATGCCTCAACACCTAGTTTATCAACACCCAGAAATTGGGTTCCCTCCAACCTAGTCTATCAACACTTGGAAAAGTCCCTTTGTAACTTCATATGGCCTTGTAACTCTAATGGAAAAGGATTTCATAGAGTTAATTGGTATCTTTCTTTAATTTTTCATGAACATGGTCGTTTGGGTATCATGAAAACTAGGATTAAAGGATAACATTTTTGTGCCAAATAGATGGTGTGCTATGTAAATAGAGAAGATTCATGTAATGTCTTTTTAATGCATCATAAATTCAAGTTGTCCAACTTAATTTTTTTTTATCTTGTTACTTGTTTATAGTTTTATCTCGGATAATCTTATCCCCAAGTTATGCCTCTCGATACCTAAGGCTCAATATGAAACTATACACACACACACACACATGCCAATTTAGGCTACCAATGGATCTATTTCAACCTTGAGTTCGATAGTCACTTGAACAAGATTTAGCACCTAAAAATTAAACAAAAAACATGTTTATTCCAATCATGAGTTCTTTACTTAATGGACCTACGACATAATATGTACATTCATGGGATATTAAAGAACACCCGTAATTTCATTAAATATTGATAAATATCTTCCGAAATATTTTATGTTATACTACTTCATGATACACATTTTCAATTAAAAAATCCCTATTTTACATTACACCACCTTCGAATATATATTTTCAATTTAAAAACCCCTATTTTACTAGGATATATTGCTAATTTTTACTGGATACCCGTTTTTATAACTTCTAGTACCTATAAACCCCCTTGTACTTTATATACCCCCAACCCAATACTTGTAATATATTGACTTAATTTTTCAATTGAGGAGTATCCAGAAACTAAACTTGTTGACAAAACAAGCTCTCTTTCTTAGACTATAATTTCAGGAGATCTACCAATGGACAAAAGGCTAATTTACTTAGAGTTGTAAACCCCTCATTGCCCCTATATTATGGGTGAGCTAAGACTCTAAAGCATATCTTTTGGTTGTTTTCCCAACCAAGTTTCACAAAGTTTGGATCCAAACCTTATGTCAATAGTATCTCCCTAACTCCATGTCATAGAAGGCTACTTTGCTATGCAATTGCCTCCCTTAAGCTCTTGAATTTCCCTCTACTTGGTTATTAGCAAGGAGGTTTACTTTAAAATGAAAGAAAAATAATGATAAGTTGTTTAATGACAAAAAACCTTCATGCACTTTCTCATGGTATAATAATGCCTTGACTTGTGCTAGTAATTGCATATTATAATAGATGCACATGATATATGAATGGAAATTGACCAATTTCAATGGTTGTTGGAATTTTAGAGTGGGTTTCATTGTGCCCTGCTCGAAAGCTAGCTAGACCCACTAACCCATCTCAACCCTCGTAATGCAATCAGATAGAGGTGAAAAAATGTTTGCCCCCAAGGGAAAAACAAGTTCGAAATCTAAAAAGCATGGATGTAACTAGCCTCTTGTCTTGACTAAGAATGATAAACAACTTTCAACATCAACCTTTGTCATCTCTAAGAATCTTGATCCTCTCAAAAAGGGTAAGGGAATCAACCCATGGATAATGCTTCTCCAACGATTACTCAAGGTTCAACCCCTAATGATTAGGATGGCCCACACCCATCAATGGTGTTATTTCTTACCCTCAACTTATGCACTTTGTTGTTTTTGTTGTTTTGAACATAGTTTTCCTGTGGCTCTTTGTAGTCAAGGGTTTCGACAATGGTGAAATTTATTTTGATCGTTTTATAGTCCTTTACTAAAACTCCTAGAGATTATCTATACAAACTATTTTTTCTATGTTAAAACAATGTACACATTATTTTTTTAATCAATCAATCAATTTATGTTGCAATTTCTATACGATTTCAATCAAAAACTGGCTAAAAACCCAACACCCAAATTAACCTCCTAAGTGGATCATTCAACATAGAGAAGCAATCTAAATTTCACTTGTAACACAAGCTATGTTTAAAAGAAGTGGTCGTGGATGTGGATATGGATGCTACAAAAAGAGGTCATAATTTCATAATTTTGTGAGGATGGTGAAATTTTCATAGAAATTTGGTAAAAACAATTTTAAGAAATCCAATCTTGCAAGTGTGTGAATTTTTTTACGATAGAAATGGATTTAAACTCTCAAAAAAAAACCTAAAACACCTAAAATACTTAAAATATTGAAGCTTGACAATTATAACTAGAAATTCCAAAAATGTCTATCAAACTTAACAACTAACATCAATTACTTGGTGGGTTGTTTAGAAAAGAGTTTCACTCAGAAGAGTATTTGGTTCGTCGCACTTGCTAATCTAGTTGGAGTTGGAAGGAGAAACTTGAGACTCTTATGCAGTAATTGTCCAATGGAGATATTGTCTTGTTAAAAGATTCAATCATTTCTGTTGCTTATAAAATTATATTTCTTCTTCATTTAAATCAAGGCCAAATGATATTAAACTGGAAAAAATAATTTTTTTGACAAATAACCTTAAGCCACCATAAAGTATTACGCCAAAATTACTTCATACTCTGAAGACAAGGAAATCCACAGTTTTGATCCACAGTTTGTTTTGCTATGTTTTATATAACACAAAGCAGATTTTTTATCAATGAGCTCACACATCAGTTTTTATTTTTCCTTTCTGATACACGATCTGTATATATATAGAATGTAACTTTCAATCCTTTTATAAATGAATGAATTAAGATTTATTATTATATATATATAAATAATTATATAAGTGTTTTTCAATCCTTTAATAAAAGAATGAATTAAGATTTATTATTTTATATATATATATATATATATATATGATGATTATATAAGTGTTTTTTTAAGGATGTTAACAAGTTTTTTTTAATAATGTTAATGTTAATATTAATGATATTTGTATATATTAAATTTATTTTTTATTTTGAATTTGATTATATATTTTTTAATTGGAAGGTTTATCTCCAAAGTAGATATTGACTTTGTAATTAGTTTTTATGTTTTTGAATTTTGTAATTGGAAAAAATTCATTATTTAGTTGAAATTATATATATATATATATATATATATATATATATATATATATATATATATGGTAAGAATCAAGGAAGTTTCACATAGTGAACATAGTCAAGATAAACATTACATAGACAACTTCTAATAAAGTATTACAAAAGCAGCTCACAAACAAACATTGTGTCAATGAGACATATCCTTAAACTCTACCAACTACCTGGGATACACTCAATTAACATAGAAATATACTATATATACTTTCATATACTTTAGTAATCAAATTGCTCCACTTATCCTAAAAAAATCTCATCTACCAATTTAATCTTTAGCTTAATTATAATTTTAAAATTAAATTATTTTACAGTAATAATATATAATTTTAATTTTATTTTATCATAAAAATTAGTTAACTAAGCTAGATAATGTACAATAAAATATGTAGTCTTTCTCATAATCACATCAGAATTACGAGACCTGAAAATACTTTCAATTATGTACACATGTAGGTGAACATTTTTCTCGCATATTTAAATGCATATGTGAGATGGTTTATTTATAATATTTATAAAAAAAATATTTGTATTATTTGAACTTTTTTTTCACCTTCTTGTAATTATTAAAAATAATAATAATATAGAAATTGCAATTGTAAATAATAAAAGTTAATAACAATAAAAAATACATATCTCACTGTTTTTATTGAGATACAAAACATCAAAATATGAAATTGGCCTCTTTCATATGAAATCAACCTTCCAGTGGAGTTTGAAGCACAATGGGATACATATCACCTAAAAGCTACATATCACTTGAATCTTGTTAATGTACAGATCTCTCTTTCCAACGAGCCTAATAAACTTTTGTGGGTTGGTTGTGCATCAGATGGTAATGTTTCTATCAAAGATGCATACTCCTACATCTCTTCCCATATCTGTTATGATCCCTACGTTTTATGGTTGTCTCGCATATAGAAATTGGATGTGCCATTAAAGCTAAAATGCTTTACATGGCTCATAATCCATAACTTGATACTCACCTGCGAAAACATTCTAAAGAGGGGATTGCAGGGGCCGAGATGGTGTCCTCTTTGTGGAGTTGCAAATGAGGAGGTGGAGCACCATTTTTTGAATTGTTCCTTTGCAACTACAATTTGGAAAGAGGTTTTTGATGCTCTTAATTTCAACCTCGAGGTAGAGAGGTCATCTGTTGTATCATGTCAAATCAATTGGAGCTCCAGGAAGAAATAATTTATGGTGATCCCCCTATACATTTTCTGGGGTATTTTGTGTTGCAGGAATAAGTATATTTTTGAGAATTGGATCCCTAGAGTGCGGTCTACCTATTTAAGAATAATGGTTTTTTTTTTTAAGAGAGGTCCATGGAGGCCTAAATTTCATAATCATTATGTCGTATACAGGGAAATTGATCTCTTTTCTCATTGGTTTCTTCGGTGGCATTGCTTCTACGGGGGAAAGTGGTTGTGGTGCCTTTATTGTGATTGATCCTTTTAACTCCTTCAAATTCTTTTGGTCCTAGGGTTCTGGTACAAACTGTAGGGCAAAGGTGGTGGCTCTTTGGGGGGTGCTGAAGTTTGTGTTTTGGCTTGAAATTGAAGAGATTCAAATAGTTGGAGGCTCCAAAATAGTTATTGAGTTGGTGCAGGGTCAAAACTCTATGGTTGTGCGCTCCTTTTATCATTGGAATCAACAAATATGGTCTCTAAAGGACTACTTCTAACATATCTCCTTCAACCATATCTTTCGGGAACAAAATACGATGGATGGCACCCTTTCCAGGTAGGGTGTTTCTATGCTACCAAGCATAATCAGTTACAGATTCACTATCAATGGCTCAATCTGTGGCTCTGAATCTTTCAATATATAGTGTTGGAGGGGTTTATCTATTGCCCAATATTTTGTTTCTGATATGTCAATGTCTATTTTGATGCTATGTTGTGTCCTAGGAGGCCACACATCGATTGATTCTTTGTCGATGGATATGCAGGTTTTGTCAGTTTTTTGTTTCATTTTGTTTTCTCTTTGACTTTGGCTTTGTTGTAGGGGGGGAATACCTCCTTTGGCTCTGCTTTCAGCCTTCTTTTATACAATGGTATTATTTTTCTTTCCTTTCGTTTGACATTTAGCATTTTCTTATATCCGTGGTATCAGTTATGGTCATTTAATGACTTTTTTTTTAATAGAATGACTATTGTATATTATATTAAAAACTGGAAAAACATGGCTAGTACCATTTACATTAAGAGTTTTCATCTCCCATTTCCAAAAACCAGAATAGCCTTTTCCTATCTTTCCTACTACCGAAAAGCTTCTTATCTATCTTAGACCCTTGAGCTGTGCAAGTATTCTGCAAAATTGGCCCAATAGTAATTTGTATCTACAATAAATGAGACAGATTTTAATTTTCCCTAGAGGGCCTAGATCCATGATGACATTTCCTTCTAGGGGCACCTACTTATCAAACAAAGCAGTAAACTCCCCTTCTTCATTATTGTGCGCTTCTATCTATAGATACACGAAAGGCTCATGTGTGCCTTTATTTTTCTCCTCCTCGATGTTCCAGTTTGTTATTTTGCTTCTTGTCTTCATCATTAATATCTTTGACTCCAAATGAAGAAGGTGTCACTTCGTTCATGCATTGAGCCAACCCAATTTGTGCTTCATAGCTTTTGCCATGTCAGTCTTCTCTTATTCCAACAAATCCAATATTTTATTTAACATTTCATACATCCCCAATAGATTCTTGATGATTTTCTCTGACGCTTTCCTCCATCGCTTGAATTCTCCATTTACCTCATTGCCCATCATCTCTACCAGCACCCTCTTCCACAGCAAGGTTCTCCACTTTACAAACAACCAATTCAACTCTTTTTTTACATGACACCCTGTATTTTTTTCCTTCCTTTCCTCTCGAGCAGAGGATTCTCTGTCTATCTGTTGAAGAATGTGTAACTAGGTTCGGTCTTCATAAGTATGAAATGTATTATTGTAAATGATAAAATGAAAAGAAATTATTATTCAATTATTATTCAAGCATGGGTTTCATGCTCAAGTTATTTTATTTTATAGGTCAAACACCCATTAAGTGCTTCTAGAGTTTGTCTTAGGTTAAAGAGTCATTGTCATATATTGAAGACCCTATGGGCACATTGTATCTTTCAAAGAAAAAATTATTTTGTCTTTAAAATTTCGAAATACCTCCAAGATCAAGTCATCCTAATGAGCTATCAAGTTGGTCTACATGAAGAGCCACGTATACCCCTTGGAAGAGCCTATCTATCTATCTATATATATATATATATATATATATATATATATATATATATATATATATATATATAGGAACTCGTCCTCCATTCTACACATTCACTCATCTCATTCTATGCGAAGAAGAGTAAGAGAAGAAGTTGGAGAAGAGGAAGTCAAAGAAGTCAAAGTGATTGGGTTAGATCTCTCCCTTGAGAAGGTCTAAATTAGAGTTTCTGTGCTGGGATTATCTCTGGTTCGATCTTCAAAGAGCTTAGAAGGAAAGTCAAGCAGAGGTCTCTTAAGGTGTCTTATTAGCCCTAAGACTTAAGGAAAGGAAAGTGAAGGGAGGACAAGGCTATTCAAGGGGGATCAAAGTCTCCAAGAGAAGTAGCAACAATTGCAACAGTTTCCATAAGCCAGAATTTCAGATCTACTATGGGAGGTCAAAGTCATTACAGCAGGAGGCGGAGCTGATATTGATCTTGGGGGGTATTTGTCTGAGTCACTAGGTCACGGTATTCATCAATTGAAGAATCCATAAGAAGAGAAGAAATTTATGGGTTTTCCCCTCAAGGAGGAGGGATTTTGGCCCCGGCTTGTAGCCTATATACTGTGTCATTTTTCTTAATATTTTGGTAGCTATTTGATGTATCACACATTGTAATAAGAAGGAACAAAGCTAAAAATTAAAAAGTTAACACAAACAATTATCAACTTAAGATAATTAACCTACTTACTCGCCTATTGAATTCCCAACATGGTATAAGAGCTAAGGTTATCTAAGGTATTCATGAAGATATCCTCTAAGTGAGGAAGTTCATCAAGAATATTGCAAGCCATCTTGAGAAGGTATTAAGGAAGAATGGAATTTCTTATTCTCTGCAAAGAAGGTATCAATCAAATAAAGGGATGAAGGTCACTTCTCGACTCTCTGGCACATTTCAAGATGAAGGCATTTGGGTAATTCACAATGGTGCATCAAGGCACGTGATTGGCCATTCTAATATATTGAAGACCTTATCAAAAGGAAAGTTTTCTTATTCAGTGGAACTTGGGGACAACAAGAGCTATCCTGAAAAAAGTATTGGATCAACCTCCATAAAGCTAGAAGACGGAAGCAACATCCACCTCAACAACATTCTCTTTGTTCTAGGTTTGCATAAGAATTTACTTTCTATTTCAAGTCTAGAAGATAAAGATGATAGAATAGGCTTCATTGATGGAAAGTTCGTTGTCTAGGGAAAAGACTCAAGTATAGAGCAAACCAAATTTATAGGCATTCAATAGGGAAGACTCTATAGATTAGTGTCACCTGTGGCTTAAGCCCTAGTTCACATTAAAATTAGCCCATGTGAAATTTGGCATTGAAGATTTGGTCATCTACATTTCCAAATTCTTCCAACCCTAAGTTCCATAGTAGATGGAATTGCTAAACTGAAAAAGAATCATGATGGTGTTTATAAGGGATGTGCAATGGGTAAGAATCCCAAGAGACCATTTGGAAGCAGTGCTTCATAGTCAAAATAAATCTTGGATCTTATTCACTCTAATGTATGTGGTCCTATGAATCCTAAATCACTTGGAGGTCATCTATATTATGTAACATTTATAGATGATCATTCAAGAAAGACTTTGGTTTACTTAATGAAAACCAAGGATGAAGTATTCACAAAATTTCAAGAATTCAAAGCTGAAGTGGAGAACCTTACAGAAATAAGAATCAAGATACTAAGATTTGATAATGGAAGATAATATACATCCAAAGAGATTATAGCATTCCATAAGGAGTATGGTGTTAAGAGGGAGTTGATAGTCCCATACAATCCTGAACAAAATGGAGTTTCCAAAAGAAAGAATAGATTCATTGAAGAAAATGTAAAAGCAATGCTACATGATTAGGATCTACCTAAGTTTCTATGGGGAGAATCCACAAAGACAATTGTCTACATTCAGAATCGAAGTCCCCACAGATCTCTAGACAACAAAACTCTAGAATAAGTGTTCACTAGAAAGAATCCATCTATAGATCATCTTTGGATCTTTGGGTGTCCTATATATATACATATACCAAAGGACAAAAGAAATAAGTTGGATCCTTCCAGCATGAAGGGAACATTTGTTGGGTATAAAAACTCATCAAAAGATTATGGGATCTACATGAGAGATGGACATCACATAGAATTCAGTCATGATTTCATATTTGATGAGAGCATAGCATTCAAGAGATCAAAAGAACTTTCCATAGATTCTGATGATGAATAACTTCTAATATTTGAGGACAAAGTTAACCAAGGAAAAGAAGAATCACACCATGAAGAAGAAGGTCCCTGTGAACATGTTCAACCTATGGTCATCCTTGAATCAAGGAAAAGACCAAATTACTTGAAATCTACACTACTTAATGCAGAAGGTCATGGAGCAATGATAGGATCATTTAGAGAAAGCAAGAAACTGAAGAGATATTATGGATATGTTGTATACATGGAAAGACTGATATAAGGAGATCCATCCTCCTATGAAGAGGCTATAAAGAATCGAGAATGAAAGGCTGCCATGAATGAATATTATTGATCTATAACAAAGAATCGAGTCTAGGAGAACGTGCCTTGGCCTAAAGACAAATATGTGGTTACTTCCAAATGGATCTATAAGATCAAACATGCAGCTGCTGGAAGTATAGATAAGTATAAAGCAAGATTTGTGGCTAGAAGTTTCTCTCAACTTGAAGGCATCGACTATGAAGATACATTTGCTCTAACAACAATATATACAACGATTTTATCATTAGTCTCTCTAACTACATCAATGGGATGGAACATCCATCAAATGGATGTCAAGATTACGTTTCTGAATGGAAAAATAGATGAAGTCTACATAGAGAAAACCCTTGGATTTGAATTCAAATATAGAAATGCATATGTTTGCAAACTGAAGAAAGCACTATATGGCCTCAAACAAGCACCAAGGGCATGGTATGCTAGAATGGATGTGTACCTTCAAAGGATAGGCTTCACAAAAAGATATGTTGATTCCAACCTTTACATTAAGGTTGTAGATGGTGAACATGTAATCATTCTTTTGTATGTAGATGATTTTCACTTGACAGGTGTAGAAGGTCAAATTGAAGGATGTAAGAAGCAACTTGCAACAGGATTTGACATGAAGGATCTTGGGCTAATGCATTACTATTTGGGACTAGAAATCTGGCAAGGACCTAATGAAGTTTATTTGGCTCAGGGAAAGTACGTGATTGAGTTACTGAAAAGGTTTGACATGATGGACCACAAACCTATTACTACTCCGAGAATCACAAACTTGAAGAGACTAAGGTGTTCTAAATCTAGCCCGGTGGATCCTTCAAAGTATAGATAGCTCATTCACTCATTAAAGTACTTAGTGAATACTTGTTGAGACATATGCTTTGCAGTAAATGTACTCAGTCAATTCCAAGTGGAGCTGAAGCATGATCATTGGGTAGTAGCAAAACATATTTTGAGATATATAGAAGGAACCATCCACTACTATTATAAAAGGAATGATAGAAGGAATGATGTCCAATTAGTTTGATATAAAAATTACAACCGGGGAGGCAGTGATAAAGATGGAAGAAGCACTATAGGAGGATGTTTTAGTTTGGGATCCTCCATGGTCTTATGGATGAGCTGAAGGAAATACTTAGTTGTTTTGAGTGGTGTTGAAGCTGAATATGTTGTAGCCTGTGAAGTAAGTAGAGAAGAAGTATGGTTGAGGAAGTTTCTATCCAATCTATTTGAAGGACCGATGAACCCTACAATGATACGTTGTGATAACACTAGTTGTATACGTTTTTATGAAGATCATGTCTTTCATGGAAAGACAAATCATATAAACACCAAGTATCATTATATCCGAGAGCTAGTACAAAATGGTGTGCTGAAGCTACAATACATCTCCACTAATGATTAGGTAGCTGATATATTGACAAAGTCACTTCCAAACAAGAAGCTTGTATGTTTGAGGGAAAATCTTGTTTTGGTCAATGTATCCTCCCTAATTGAGAGAGATAGATAGATATTACATTCTTGTCTTCACTTGGGAAGAAAGAAAGGAGTATTGGGTAACCACCTAGCATTTGATACTCTTTGAGAATGTGATAGGGATTTGAAGACAAGAGTAGTCATGGAAAGATATTCTTTGACGACTATCTATCCAAGATAAGAATTGTCCAAAGGAAGGTCATACTCTAGGAACACCCAGGTGGAGGATGAACCTTGTGAGACAATGATTATGGTGTCTATGAATCATTGGCCTCGTTAGCATTGTTCTTTGATCGTGTGGATAAAGTTGTTAGTCAAGGCCTTTCTATGTAAACAATGCTGGTTGATATGATGCGAGATAGATGGGTTACCAATTTGACTTATTTATGAGATATCTTCATATTGAGAATGACCATGTACCTCTTATGAATACCTCCCTAATTAAGAGGGAGTGTTGAAGAATGTGTAACTAGGTGCGGTATTCATAAGTATGAAATATATTCTTATAAATGATAAAATGAAAAGAAATTATTATTGGAGCATGGGTTTCATGCTCAAGTTCTTTTATTTTATAGGTCAAACACCCATTGAGTTCTTCTAGGGTTTGTCTTAAGTTAAATAGTCATTTCCATATATTGAAGACCCTATGGGCACATTGTATCTTGTAAAGAAGAAAATATTTTGTCTTTAAAATGTCAAAATACCTCCAAGATCAAGTAGGCCTAAAGAGTTGTCAAGTCAACTTACATGAAGAGCCAAATCTACCCCTTGGAGGAGCCTATATATAGAGAGGAATGTGTCATCCAGTCTAAACATTCACTCATCTCATTCTATGCGAAGAAGAGGAAGAGAATAAGTATAAGAAGAGGATACGAAGAAGAGGAAGTCAAAGAAGTCAAAGTGCTTGGGCTAGATATCTCTCTTGAGAAGGTCGAAATTAAAGTTTATGTGATGGGACTATCTTTGGTTCGATATTGGAAGAAGAAGAGAAGGAAATGAAAGAGAAGGTCTCTTAGGTGTCTTACTAGCCCTAAGACTTAAGGAAAGGCAAGTGAAGGGAGGATAATGCTATTCAAGGGAGATCAAAATCTCCAAGAGAAGCAACAACAGTTGTTGTAAGCTAGAATTTCTGATCTACTATGGGAGGTTGAAGTCACTACAAGAGGAGGCCAAGTTGATCTTGATCTTGGAGGGTATTTTTCTGAGTCACTAGGTCATGGTATTCTTAATTGAAGAGTGTATAAGAAGAGAATAGATTTACGGGTTTTCCCCTCAAAAAGGAGGGGTTTTTTCCCTGGCTTGTAGTCTATATAATGTGCCACTGTTATTATTGTTTTGGTATATGTTTGATGTATCACACATTGTAATAACAAGGAACAAATGTAATAAGTAAAAAGTTAACACAAAAAATATCAAGTTAAAATAATTAACCTACTTATTGCTCTATTGAATTCTCAACGCTATCAACATTAATTCCCACAGAGGGGGAGTCATCACTTCTATCTTCCCAAATGATGAGCTAGGATTCAAACCTCAGAAGATCTTGCTGGAAATAATGTGAATTATTTCACTAATATCCCTCTCCCACATACATTGAGCTTGAGAGGACGTCAAGCTTTTAAACCCAACCACCTTCTCTTGTAGTAGCTCCAAGTGAGATATTCCATGTATGTAGTGCAACGCGTGGGGGGTTGGATGAGATTTGATATGTATTCTCGGAAGTGAATCCTATTGTTTTTTGGATTTGATTCTCATTAATTCCACAATCAGTGAATGTGATATAGTCGAGTTCCCAATGATCTTCATTTAATGAAATTAGTTATGGAATCAGTGTGTATCTCATTTTTCCATCCTATAAAATTAGTTCTCCTTAGTCCAAGCGATGCCTTGATTTTCCAACTTGGATGTCATTATGTTGAGGCATATGAGGATGTGGATGAGTTGAATATTCTCAAATTCATCCACCAACATTACTATTCTACAAAAAATTGGAGGAAAACTAGATCGTGATCCTGAGATTTCCTTCGCGACTTGTTGAATAACCATCATCAAGTGTCTTATAATAAAAAATATTTTTATTTCTCAAGCTCTTAATAATTCCAAGCCTTTCCTTAATGCCCAAAAATATTCTTGATTATTTGTTTCCCATACTAGACCCCAGGAAAATGTGTATTCCAAATTTTCTTTAGGACTGTGTAATTACCCTTCCGCTCCTGCTACCCTGAGGTTTCCTTTAGAGGCTCCGTAAAAAATGAGGATTGGAATGGGTTGTATTTTTCTCCATTCTCAAAATTCATCCTTTCCCAATCTTAATCAAGTGAAGGTGATGGAGGAGGGTTTTAGAGTGAAGTTGATAGCATGATCATATAATTTTGGGAAACTTAACCATTCTCCCTCTTCAGTAGTCATATTTTCCTAGTCAATCGTCTTTAATCCTTTTGCCACCATGTGTTATGCAAGTAGGCATTATGATTTTATAGAAGCTTTGTGTGGGGTTGATAATTTGCCTTTAAATATCACCTTATTCATCTCAAACTAGATTTACCAACATAAGAGCTTTGGCAATTCACCCCAGACTTGTTTCCCTGCAAATGATTGATTGTATCTTTGGGAGTTTTTCTCTTCCAAGTATCAATAATATTTTTCCAAGTTCCTAGAATGTTAGTGATGATACTAAATTTTTTGAGGGACAATCTCCATAATTCCACATAGAATGAACAATGATGAAACAAATTTGGAATCAAATCCTCTGCTTTACAAAGTATGCACCATGATGGACCTTAAATATTCCTCCTTCTCAGATTCTCTACTGTGAGTATATTTTGATGTGTTAGCGCCCAACAAAAGAAATTAATTTTTGCAATGGCATTGTCTTTCTAGATCATATTCCATATTCTCCTGTTTGGAGATTGTGGAAGCATATTGAGAAGAAAGTTATATCCCTCTTTGATGTTATACTGTAGTGTTTTTCTTCGTATCCATGTTCTTGAATTAGAAGGTCCATGAGAGAGAGGTTCAATACCTTTCAACAAAGACGCGAGCCAACTCCATTTCCTAGCTAATTTGGCATGAATATATGGACACTACCACTCTGACCATACCCCAAATGAGTCCTAAGATGATATATCTCTTACTCGTTAGATTCCTTTGCTCTTCAACCATTCTACAAAGTGCCTCCCCTCTTCCTGATCCATTATCAGTGAAGTTGTCGAGATCCTGTCCTTCCATAAGCCGATTCATGCTCTATTTCTAATCATCCATCCCAATTTTTGTATTATTACCGGTGCGATAGTTTTGCATAGGCACCATATTTTGGATCCCTTAAATTCCCATTGTATGTTATCAACCCTCAATATCCTATTCTTGTTAAAATATTTTTTGGGAAAAGATTCCTTCCACCAACCATTGGTATCTAAGATTAATTTTCACACTATTTTGGCTCCTAATGCAAGATTCATATAGAGTGGATCCTTGATTCCTAACCCTCCATGCTACTTCGGGAGACTGACTACATTCAAATTTAAAAGGTGAAATTTCTTTTCACTAACCTTTCCTTCATGCCATAGAAATTTTCTAATCAAGGAACTCGTTCGGAGAAGAACACACTTATGAGTGAGTAATTGTGAACCTAAGTATATTGGGAGAGATGATAATACCGATTTAATCAAGACAATTTTACTAGGTAGGTTACGCCATCTTGTGCCCCATCCATGAATCTTCTTATAAAATTTCTGCAAAATGTATTTGCGGTATTCCTTTGAATAAGATCATAAGGATATACAAATTCCTAAATATTTGAAGAATTTCCATTTGGTTTGGACTGAAAACCCTAAAACTGCAACAAGCTCCTGCAATCTAACATTCGAGCAATTCCATCCAAAATGTTGACTTTCTTTTTATTTACCTGACCCCCTAACAACTGTATATATAGATCTAACATGGATTTAAATATTGTTTTATATAATTTTAGAAGCTCCTCCCAATGAGATTTTGTTATCTGCAAACTGTGAATGATTGATATTTTTAACATTTCTAGCGATGTTGATGGTTGGCATGGAGACAAACCTTTTTTCCTTTTCGATATTGTTGTTGAGACATTTGGCAAGCAAAATATAGAACTACGGTGACATGGGGCATCCTTGCCAGATACCCTTGTAGGCTTTTAAGAAGGGAGTTGACCTTCCATTTATTAAAGGGGCGATCCATGGAGAGTCTACACAAGCTTTTATGCAGGAAACAAATTGACTACAAAAATCCCAAATTTTTAAGAATAAGAAAAAGGTAAGATTGACACACCTAGTCAAAGGCATTTTCCATGTCAAATTTGATAACGGAGCCTAGTTCTTCCTCCTCCTTACCGGTGTGAATTGTTTCCTGAACAAGGATGGTGTTGTCTAGTATATATCTTTTCTTAAGAAAAAATCTTTCATTCCCTGATATGAGTCTTAGAAGAATCCTCTTTAACCTACTACCAATGATCTTTGTCATAATATTGTATGAGGCATTTCATAATGATATTGTTCGAAAGTGAGAGAAATTCGATGGATTGGTCTCTTTTGGAATGAGGGAAAGAAAGGAAGAGTTTGTGCTCCCACCTATCTTACTTTTTTCTATTGAACAATTTAACATCCTAAGAAGATCTCTCTTTATCTCATTCCAACATAGCCTGTAAAAGTTGATGGTGTAACCATCTAGATCAGGTGCCTTGTCCGGATCCATACTCCATATGGCCTCAACCACCACTTTCTACTCAATCTTTCAAACTAAAATTCAATTTTCTTCATCTGATACTTCTGTTAGAGCCTAAATATACCTCAGACTAAGAAAGGTAGGATCTAGGACAACATCAAACCATGCTTAACCTGGTAGCTATCCCTGCCAGGTCGGGAAAGGGATCTCTCCTATTCAATCTTAGAAAAAATTTGATCAATGAGGGCTTGATATGACTGATATAAATACTGATCTTAGGCTAGGTATGTGTGCAAAAGAGTTTGATTGAATTTGATGATGTTTGTTGGATCAAATGTGAAAGGCAGATTTGGGCCTAGGAATGAGGCTCAGTTTTGTAGAGATCTCTATGGGGCAAGGTAGGCAAGTGATTTGGCACTTCAAATTGAGTGAGATGGAGAGGTTTTAGACAGATGAGTAGTTGAAAAGGGCATGAAAAACTCAGGGATCCTTTTCAAACAACTGAAAACATAAATAACTAAGCAAACCCTAGGTAGAGCACTACATTTTCAATGTCTTCTACCTTTATCCTTGTTTTTTTTAGTTAAGATGAAATAAAGAGAGATATAGAATACATAAAACACATGTAGACTTACAATTACAGAGGAAAACACAATACCAAGGCAAGATGCCACATGAATCCCATAAAGTGCTGCAAACCACTGGTCTATTCCTTAGCCAAACTGTTGAAATGTGTATACAATGAAGCTCCAAGCTTTCCCAAAAGTCCAACCATGCTAATGACTGAAAAAACACAAGATATAGGCAAACAACAAGTCATCCTAGCCTCTAGGGGTCGAGCTCATAAGTTTAGGAGCTGTTCCAACAAAATCTAAACTGAGAATTAAAAAGTAGGCAGTGGAACAACTAGCCTCTAGAAACTAGGAAACTGATTCATTCAGTTGCAAACTACCTTTTGATGGATGAATCTACCTCTAAGAGTGAAAATGTAGCATAATTACATCAAAATCCATTAATTCATATTAAATTACATCATGAGTTTGACATCTAGAAGAATAAAAGTCAAACTGTCAAGAAACTAGGCGAAAAACGGAGTACTTTTGGTCAAACTGAGCAAAATTTTCCCTACGCGCCGCGCTGAATTCTCTATGCATAGTGCCTGTTTGCCGCCACTTTTGGAGGCCTTCCTAGTGTCCAAATTTTCTGCAAGTGTGCTTGTTGGAAAGGTTTGTCTTTATACTTTCTAACCTAAGTGGAATTTTTTCATTTGGCCTCCATTTGCCCCTCCAACATTGAGTTCTCCCAACACTGCTTCCTGTGTGTCAAAATAGGGGCAGTAAGGTCATTTTTTGAGTGTTTTTGACCTTTTTGAGGGCTCAAAGCCTGTCAAAATTTCTTGGCCATTGGTAGGAAAGCATATTTTTTCATGCCAAATCCAAAAATGCTAAGTTTTTTTCATTTGGAGACTCCCATCAAAAGCGAGTGCCAGGTGGTGCGTGCATTGGGCAGAAAAACCTGTTTTGCTCCAAAAATTTCTAGTTCCGCACTTTCTCCTAGTATTACCTGTGGTCCTGCACCAATTGGTCATGTCTCTAGTGCACCTGACCACACCTTTTCTTTTTTAAAGGTGCGGACCACTGAGTGTGCCGCTCCACTACCCAGGTGCACCGTGCCTTTTTACATGAGACTTTTGGAGGCCTTTCCGATGTCCAAATTGGGCGTAGGATAGCTCATTGGAAATATTGTTGAGTCTAATTTCCAAAAGAACTTGAATTTTTCAATTTGGAGTTCATTTTCCCTGCCAAAAGGAAAATCTCCCAAGACTGGTCAAAATGTGCAAAATGAGGCTGCTTCAAGGCAGAGTGATGTTGCAGCCAACTTTTGAAAGTCTTCCTCAACTCCAAATTGAGCTCATGATGGCCACTTGGAAATATCATTGTGTCTAGTTATCAGTTGACTCATCACGAAAGTCATTTGGCCAACCAAGCTAGAAGAAATCTTGATTTTCTCAAGGTCACTTCAGAGGTGCATCAATTCTCCTGAGGCAACTGTATTTTTGAAATTTCTCTAAAACCATGACACCTATGTAAAAAGTGAAGGATTTTTTTCTTCCTTGGCCTATTTTGGACAAAAACCTCTCTCATTTTTCCCAAATTCATCTTTTCTTGCTCAGAAACATCATTGGAGTAAAACCTATCTCGATGTGTGGAACAGGGGATTTGTCGAAATGAAGTGAAATGAAGGGGATAAGGGGCTTCTAAATTATTGAGAAAATTTTTGGAAGTAGGGAGGGATGTTAGGAAGCAGGGGAAAGTGGAATTTAAGAGATTAATTGAGGGGAAGAGGTCCAAAAGGGAAAAACACAGGACTAGCCTAGAACATTGTCAAGTTGTAGCATGAAACTAGGGTTTGTGCAAAAATGAGGAATTTGAGGGATATCAGTGATGGGAAGTGTTTAATAAAGTACATTAAGGATAGGGGAAGGTGTATGAACATTAGGATACAAGTTTTGCTGATGATTTGACCATCCAAGAGAAATTACCTTCAAAACCCTAGGAGAAGGAAATGAACCTTACCTAGGCGCAAGTGAAGCATGAAAAAGGTGTAAAATGACCCATTGGAACCTGATATGATGATGAAAACCCTCTAAATGATGGTACACTCAGCTGAATGGTGACATGGACCAACATTTGGACAACTTTGAAAGGAGTGAAAACAAACCCTAGACCTGATAGCTAGTGACCAAATTTTGCTTGAAGACTCACTGAAATGACAAAATTTGACCTTGACACCTTAAAATCACTTTGTAAGAGCATGTTTGATCACTGGTGGAAGGCTTCAAATACTGACACTAACATTGGCTCCAATGGGGATGGTAGCTCCTGGGAGGTGCCAAGAACCACAGATCTTTGGGAGAGCAGACAAGTGCCTTCATCCATTGGGCAATGGAGTCAATAACTTCAAAATACCCAAAAACCAATTACTATGAAACTTTGACTCAAGACTCATAGTTGAACTGACTAATTCAAAACTAAAACAAGACTCTCAAAAACTGAAACTGGACACTTAGCTGAAACTATCTTTAAACTGACTGAAACAAAAAATGACTCAAGACTGACTTAACTGAAACAAGTACTTACAAAGCTTTTAAATGGCAGCAGACCATCGAGATTTGAGGGCTTCAAATCATGACAATAACTACCTGCTTACTGATGAAATATGTACAATCATGTGAAGTGGGCCTTCCAATGTAACCAATCCAACAAATGGCTACTCAATGAAATTCTGCTCTCACTTTCCCCGAGCAGGCAGAATAATGTACATGTAAGAAACTCACAATAACAACTGAAACCAAGGCTTATGATAACGAACCAGGCAACATTCATCTTCTCCAGTGCTTACAAAAGAATGTTGAAAGGATCTTGAAAGTCTTGAAGCACTAGTTGGCTTGAGATCCAGCAACAAAAATACAAATACTCCCTTCATTTTGATATGAAAGAACAACTGATTGCCGAGTGATAAGAAAGCATAGAGAAGTATAGGATTCTGCCATTTGAGTGTTAGCTGTAAATTCCTCGAGCATAAAAAATTCTGGCATATTATCTCTCTCAGGCTCATATTCCTCAATTTCATGGTAAAGGTCATTCTTAAACAGAAAACAATCTTCCCAATTATCAAACATGACGGCCTTATCATCTTCATGAAAGAAAATATTATCTGTTCACTAATCTATAACTCTAATTTCAAAACTGTCATCATTTTCAAAAGAAGAAAAAGTTTCACCAACACCTTCTTGACCATGTGCACACTGCAGATCTACATTAGCTTGGGTTGTAATATGACCTTTTAGGAGTTGATCTATTTCATTTTCAGACAAAGGAGATAAGACTATTTGTTTCCTTTTGCTCAAGCAAGTATTGTATTCTTGAAATAACATTTCAAAACATGAAAAACCTGACTGAGAGTCCTCTATTCCATGATCTTCTGAAATTTGAAAACATTGTTGATCATCTTCATATGACATGGCAATCAAATTATCATTTACCATTGAGTTATCGAAAGAGGATTTTTCACTTACTTGAACAAAGATCTCATCTTGTTTTTCATAAAATGACTAGATTACCTCCTCATGAAGGCTTGGTTCTAATGAAATGAGAACACTTGGGTCAATAACTCTATCTTCTTCATTCCAGATGATCTCAACAGTAGAGCTCTCCTTCATGGGATTTAGACCAAGGTACTCTTGATCATCACGATCTAAATCTAGATCTAAAATAGCCGACTTGACTTTATCACATTCTGAAATTGAAACTTGACTTTCCTGCATACTGTTTTCTTCTATGGACAGATCTGAAATAAAACCTTCTCTTTCATTATTTTCCATTGTACTAAGATCTTGATCCTACTGCAAAGTTTCCTGAGCATCTTGATGACTATCCTCTAAGTTCTCTTTATGCTGCGGAAATGGATTTTTGTACAGAGCCTCCATGATATCATCTTCCATGAAGTCATCATCTTCATAAACTTTTTCAATATTTTCAATAAAACTATGAACATGGCTACAGCAGTTCTGAACTAAATTTAATGATGGATAAGATTCTTTATATCTTTCAAAGAACATGGTATGAAAATCCTTTAAACAGTAAATACAAGCAGGCAGAAAACTTTCATACCAAGATTGGGCTTCACCTTATAGAGTGGCCATGAATATCTTCATCAAACAATCTTCAGGAAAATCAACCTTCAACTTGTGAATATGTATGTGAAATCTAACCAGATGTAAAGCGACATCCTTCCTATCATCATCTTTAAACATAGGCAAATTCCTTTGCCAATCTACCTTAGGAATTTTATTTGGGAAACCTGGAATGTGATCTCGGCTCATGGGAGCATACCTTCGATCCAGCGAAACCATTTTGATAACAATGAATTCACCAAGAAATTCTTCAAGCTACTGGTTCTTGAAGAGTGGAGTTGCCATAAAAATTCTGAAGCTTGGGATTCTTCGACACTGGAGTTGCCAGGAGAATGATTTCAGCCTTAATATGTGTCTGACTTCTGTCCACCATCAACAATCAGATCTAACTTGATTCATGTACTGGGTCAATTTGCAAGTTAGATGTTTAGCTTATAAGACTAGACCAGAGATTGACCGAAGTTGCTTTGATCTACTTATGCACTCACAAAGCAATGTGCAGTTCGAAGGCTTCCTGGCATAACTTCAGGCTCCGTCTGTAGTTTATAAAGCAAGAACACTAACGAAGAAACAAGCTTTTCTTCCCCAGTATGGTCGCCACTATGTTAGTACCTAAATCTACCTCAGGCTGAGAAAGGTAGGATCTAGGACAACATCAAACCACGCTTAACCTAGTAGCTAGCCCTACCAAGTCGGGAGAGGGCTCTCTCCTGGTCAATATTAGCAAAAATATGATCAATGAGGGCTTGAGATGACTAATATAAATACTGATCTTAGGCTAGGTATGTGTGCAAAAGTGCTTGATTGAATTTGATGATGTTTTGTTGGCTCAAATGTGAAAGGCAGATTTGGGCCTAGGAATGAGGCTCAGTTTTGTAGAGATCTCTATGGGGCAAGGTAGGCAAGTGATTTGGTACTTCAAATTGAGTGAGATGGAGAGGTTTTAGACAGATGAGGAGTTGAAAAGGGAATGAAAAACTCATGGATCCTTTTCAAACAGCTGAAAACATAGATAACTAAGCAAACACTAGGTAGAGCACTGCATTTTCAATGTATTCTACCTTTATCCTTGTTTTTTTTAGTTAAGATGAAATAAAGAGAGATATGGAATACATAAAACACATGTAGACTTACAATTACAGAGGAACACACAATACCAAAGCAAGATGCCACATGAATCCCATAAAGTGCTGCAAACCACTGGTCTATTCCTTAGCCAAACTGCTGAAATGTGTATTCAATGAAGCTCCAAGCTTTCCCAAAAGTCCAACCATGCTAATGACTGAAAAAACACAAGATATAGGCAAACAAAAAGTCATCCTAGCCTCTAGGGGTCGAGCTCATAATTTTAGGAGCTATTCCAACAAAATCTAAACTGAGAACTAAAAAGTAGGCAATGGAACAGCTTGCATCTAAAAACTAGGAAACTGATTCATTCAGTTGCAAACTACCTTTTGATGGATGAATCTACCTCTAAGAGTGAAAATGTAGCATAATTACATCAAAATCCATCAATTCATATTAAATTACATCATGAGTTTGACATCTAGAAGAAGAAAATTCAAACTGTCAAGAAACTAGGCGAAAAACAGAGTATTTTTGGTCAAACTGAGCAAAATTTCCCCTATGCGCCGCGATGAATTCTCTATGCGTAGCGCTTGTTTGCAGCCACTTTTGGAGGCCTTACCAGTGTCCAAATTTGCTCCAATTGTGCTTTTTCGAAAGGTCTGCCTGTCTACTTTCCAACCCAAGTGGAATTTTTTCATCTAGCCTCCATTTGCCCTCCAAAATTGAGTTCTCCCAACACTGCTTCCTGTGTGTCAAAATAGGGGCAGTAAGGCCATTTTTTGAGTGTTTTTGACCTTTTTGAGGGCTCAAAACCTGTCAAAATTTCTTGGCCATTGGTAAGCAAGCATATTTTTTCATGCCAAATCCAAAAATGTTGAGTTTTTGTCATTTGGAGGATCCCATCAAAAGCGAGCGCCAGGTGGCGCGGCGCATTGGTCAGAAAAACATGTTTTGCTCCAAAAATTTCTAGTTCTGCACATTTTCCTGGTATTACATACAGTCCCACACCCATTGGGCATGTCTCCAATGCACCTGACCGCACTTTTTGTTTGTTAAAGGTGCGGACCACTGAGTGCATTGCGCGACTACCCAGGTGCACTGCGCCTTTTTACGGGAGACTTTTAGAGGCCTACCCGGTGTCCAAATTAGGTGCGGGATATCTTGTTAGAAAGATTATTGAGTCTACTTTCCAACCCAACTTGAATTTGTTAATTTGGAGTTCATTTTCCCTGTCAAAGGTCAAATCTCCCAAGACTGGTCAAAATGTGCAAAATGATGCTGCCTCAAGATAGAGTGATGTTGCAGTCAACTTTCGAAGGTCTTCTTCAACGCCCAATTGAGCTCATGATGGCTCATTGGAAATATCCTTGTGTCTAGTTATCATTTGACTCATCATGAAAGTCATTTGGCCAACAAAGCTAGGAGAAATATTGATTTTCCCAAGGTCACTTCAAAGGTGCATCAATTCTCCTGAGGCAACTGTATTTTTGGCATTTCTCTAAAACCATGACACCTGTGTAAAAAGTGAAGGATTTTTTTCTTTCTTGGCCTATTTTGGACAAAAACCTCTCTCATTTTTCCCAAATTCATCTTTTCTTGCTCAGAAACATCATTGGAGTAAAACCTATCCCGATGTGTGGAACAGGGGATTTGTCAAAATGAAGTGAAATGAAGGGGATAAGGGGCTTATAAATTCTTGAAAAAATTTTGGAAGTAGGGAGGGATGTTAGGAAGTAAGAAAAAGTGGAATTTCAGAGATTGAGTGAGGGGAAGAAGTCCAAAAGGGAAAAGCACAGGCCTAGCCTAGAACATTGTCAAGTTGTAGCAAGAAACTAGGGTTTGTGCGAAAATGAGGAATTTGAAGGATATCAGTGATGGAAAGTGTTTAATAAGGTACATTAAGGATAGGGGAAGGTGTATGAACATCAGGATACAAGTTTTGTTGATGATTTTACCATCAAAGAGAAATTATCCTCAAAACCCTAGGAGAAGGAAATGAACCTTACCTAGGCGCAACTAAAGCATGAACAAGGTGTAAAATGACCCATTGGAACTTGATATGATGATGAAAACCCTCTGAATGATGGTACACTTAGCTGAATGGTGATATGGACCAACATTTGGACAACTTTGAAAGGAGTGAAAACAAACCCTAGACCTGATAGCTAGTGACCAAATTTTGCTTGAAGACTCACTGAAATGACAAAATTTGACCTTGACACCTTAAAATCACTTTGTAAGAGCATGTTTGATCACTGGTGGAAGGCTTCTAAGACTGACACTAACAAATTCTAGGGATAATTTGATAAGGAAACTTTATGCCTTATCATAATCTAACTCACCACCTACTTTGTAGAGATTGGAAACAATTATAGGCTTCATGTTTAATTTATAGAAACGATCACTCATCCTTCCGATGTTATTTACCTTACTCTATTCCTTACTTCGCTAACCTTAGTTTGATTGTTAAAATAAGTTGTGTTCCTATACCCTTCCTTAAGCCATGTGCTTCTTGATTTGAGGCACCAATACTCCTCCTTTCTGCACTCTTGGAAGTATTAGGCGTCCAGTTTTTTCTCCCTCTCTAAATGAATTTCTGTGACCTCATAATTCTCCATCATTGTAATTTGTTGATTCATTTCTTGCAGTAAGCTTTATTTTTTTTTTTTCCAGAGGAATGTAGGAGTCTCTAACCCATTGTGGCAACACCCTTTTGACCTCCATCAATTTTGAATCCCACACAAAAGTGGGTGATTCTGTAATCTTTAGGCTCCATGATTGTTTTATAATATCCTTCACGTCATCTTCTCTCAGAAAACTTGGATTGAACCTGAAGGGGATTAGTCCCAGATATTCTCCTTTCTCAATTAAGAAATTGATTGGTTGATGGTCTGATTCACCCTGGGGTAGGATCTCTAAAGAAGCATCCCTTCCAAATAATACCCATGAACTATGTATTGGGAAGCGATCTAATCTTGCAATGATGTGTGCTCCCCCACACCTTCTATTTAACCATTAAAATATCCCTCTTCATGTATTGACATCAATCATATCCCACTATATTAATAGATCTTGTAGTCTCTACCCGAATGAAACACAAACAATCGAACCTCCCTTCTTTCCATGTGCAAACATCATGGTACTGAAATCTCCTCCAACTATGGATTTTTAATGCCAATGTGATTTATTTAATAAAATAACCATTAGAGAAAATTTTAGGTCTAAAATGGACCTCCTAAGGAATATTATAAAGTAACAGTGGAAATAATAAAATAATATTAGATTACATCATCAAATTTTAGAGGGCAGAAATAAAAAACTACATTTTCAACTCGTATTTTCAAGTTATCTCCTTACAATTTTTCTAAAATTTCAATTGGGAGCACTCTTTGGATGAAAAATTTAATTCCTCATCCAAGGAGTACCCATCTTTCATACTTTTGATGGACCTTGCTACACAAAAAATGAGAAATACATGAAAAAATGTGATTGCAATCATGTTTATCATGTATTTCTCATTTTTCGTCTAGGAGGGTCCATCGAAAGTATGCAACATGGGTACTCATTAGATGAGGAATTAAATTTTTCATCCAATGAGTTATCCTACTCGAAATTTAAGTAAAACTGTAGGGATATAAGTTGAAAAAGTAGTTTTTTTTTTTTTTTTTTTTTAATCTTTTCACTTTTTTACTCCAAAAATTGTGAATCATCCCCCATGGTTCACATCATCATCTTGAATCCTATTGGTACTTATAAATTTGATTTTGGTTGTAAAATTTTGTTTTGAGGCCCATTTTAGATCTCAAAATTTCTCTGATGATTGTTCCAAAACACTTCCTTTCCCCCATATATGACTAGACCATATATGTTCACGAGTCAATGTTATAGACATGTTTGGGCACTGCAACCCCAATCACATATGTCCATAAACCAAGGGATTCTAAACCCCTAAAAGTGTTGTTTCATACCCTAAAGGAACAAGGTCAGCTGATTACATCATTTCCCAGAAGTTCTCCCTGAAAAACTGCTCAGAATTGGTCAAAACTGGACCATACAGACTGCTCCATGTTGAGGGTGTGATGCATCTCACCTGTTACACATGGGGGGTGTGATGCATACTGAAAAACCCTTCTGTAGGGTGTAATGAGCGAGAGTAGAGAAATGGCAGAAGCAGTTTTCTAGGTAGAAACTCAAAGAATCTTCTAGAAACTGCTCATATGACACTTGCCTCTCTGAATTTTCCTAGGTATGAGTAAGAGATCATGAAATCTCCAAGTGGAACCAAGAAATATCAATGAAATGACACTAATCAAAATCCTAGAAGCTGACTCACTCACCTACAAACATCTATATATGGATCCCTTCGTAGAGATCCGGGGGCTGGAATTTTGTAATTTGTAAGGAAGTGTTGTTGGTTTCTCTTTGAAGAGATTATATTGTTGGGTGATCTTGCTTTGTATGAGGTGAAGAGGGCTTTCATGTTGGGAGGATGGTGTTGGACCAGACAACTTTTTTTAATCCTCTCTTCTACTATTTCTATCAATAAAGCTATTTGAGTTTTCCTCCATATGCTTGTATACCTCTGAATTTTGTATTTGTATATGCATTTATATGGTTAATGTACATTTGATCCTAAACTGTTTATGGTTATAGATCTCTATGATTTGATGGTTTTTCTCTGCTTTGACTCTACAGGTGTTCTTTGAAGCGGGACAAGTGAGAAAGGAGTGGTGAAAGCTCTATCAAGGGAGAGAGGAAACAAGCAAGGAGACTAGCAAAAGACTGAGGTTAGTACTCTCTACTTCTCTCTCATCTATCTCTCATAAAGGAAAACACAAGTAACTTTAGTTTGTTTGTTTCTAAGATAGCTACCCCTCTTAGTGGGACTAGCAGCTCTGAATGGACACAAGTTTTCTCGATAACAAAATGGTGACTCCACTAGGGAGCGAATAGTTTGTTTGTTTTGTTTCTGTTGTTTGTTTTATAAACCACAAACAGAGCCTGAAGTTAAGCCGACTAGCCTTCGAACTGCTTTTTCTATGCAACTGCAAAGTAGATCAACGCTACTTCAGTCAATCTCTAGGTTGGTTTATGAACTGAACATCTGACTTGCAAACATCCTAAGTGCCCTGGTGGTAGCTCAAATGACCTCATTAGATCAATCCCTATACTTTGTGTTTACTGACTATCATTAGCTCAGTCTAAATCCATAATCTTAGCTGCAAACTGTGAGTGAAAACGAAGCTCAGTCTCGTCCGTAGACCATCGCACTATCTCTCATTGGAAATCTAGATACATCGCACCTCTCGTGTGTTGCAGGTGAGATGAATCCCTGTTTCCCTATGTTACAGGTGCGATGATTGAGTGAGATTGTTTCTACCTCCAGAGTTTGGTTTTTTCTTCATTGTCTTCAGCTTTATTCAGTAGTTTTGCTGTCTATGATCAATACATCACTGTTGAAACCATCTTCCTTTGCATTATTTCTGCCTCCATTGATAAGGAATTGTGAATGTTTTTTAATCTATTTTTCATCATTTATAGTCCTCCTTTGCAAATAGTAGCTTAATCGAACTGTTGTCTTTTGATTTGAAAGTGTCGCAAGTGTCGTTTTCAGTCAAGAAAAATAGTATCGTAAAGCCTTCCTCTTTTATATAGTCAATTACACTTTTGCCATTGTATTTGATTTGAATTAATAGTATTTCAAGTGTCGAAAGCAATTTTAAATTCGAAATCACAAAGTTTCTCTCTTAGTCTTCCTTTCGTTTTTTGGATTCAAAATCACAAAGTGTCACTCTTAGTCTTCCTTTCATTTTTTGAATTCAAAATCGCAAAGTGTCATCTTAGTCTTCCTTTCATTTTTTGAAAAGAAAAATTGTCAGTATTGTTGCTTTGAAAGAAAAAGATTCAGATTTGTACTTAGTTTTCTTTTTGTCATTCTCACATTAAGGAAACTGAAAAACAATACATGCATGTGCATTTGCATTTAGACTGCATGCTGAAATTGATTTAGGAAAAGTGCATCTACTATGTGCTCTCTGCTCTATGTTGAAAGAATTTCATTTCTCTTTCCTTAGTAGCTAGGATTTTCATTGCAAAAAGAAAGTAAACGACTATTTATCATCTTAGATTGCATATTTAGGAATTGTATATTTACATTGTTGGGCCGTTATTATGCCATTATTATTATCACTTTTCAGCGCTTATTTCACCCATTTCTACCATTCTTTATCATATCATTTATTATAATTTATTATGTAAATCCAATTTATAATGATTTATGCTCTTATGAATGAATATTATTTATTCTCCTTTATTTCTAATAAATTGATGATTATGCATGATTTTATCCATGATAGTTTTAATAAATTGGTTGTAACATTATGCACCATTTTTAGCCTCCAAGATAATTTCGAGATTGAAGATTTGATCATTAAAAGTGCCAACTCAGAAATTCGATGGAATAAGAAGTGATAGTTTTGCAGTTGCAATTCTGAGCAAATGAAGACAAATTTGGAAAATCTGGAACATGGGTTTTGTCCCGAACGGACCCAATTAACTTTAGCAGAGAATGGCTTGCCCAAATACAGCTTGTATTGAGAGAAACGCAGGGTTCTTTGAGCACGATTTTCTCAGATTCGCTGTGTGGATGTTTTTCCAAATCTCAGCTACAAAGCCAAATTCGCCTTGCTCTTGTTGAAAGATGGATGGAAATATATCTTCTTGTTGATCAATTGGTTGGAAAAAATATAATTTTGTAATAGAAATCATGTTGTAATTATCTCTGTTGTAACTTCTATCTGATCTGTCTCTATTTAAATGAAAACAGAGATCAGAGAGGGGGATGGAAAAATGATGGAGAATAGAGGATTTAGAATTAGAGATTTAGAATTAAGAATTTATGATAGGATATGAGGAAGAAAGGATTGTTTCATGCTGTAAGTCTCAAAGCTTCAGCTGTTGTAATTATTTCACCATTTAATGATTAATACCTGATTTGGGAGTTGTTGTTCATTCGCCTTATGTGAAGTAGCCCAGCAGCGTCCGCTGGTGGCTAAGGGCCCAGCCTCTGGTGGAGTATGCTGTTGCTGTATTTTATCTTTCCGATTTCTACCGTGTGATGGTTTAGTTTCCTTCTCATTTCTTCAAATTGTGTTATTCAGCAATCTTTTGTTTATGAACATTTTGCAGAATTGTGAAATCATAATTGGATTGCGTAGTGACAAAATTATTAATTATAACTTGAATTGTCCTGCTCTTAATTCTAATCTAATACTGCACTGTCTGATTAAGACTGTGATTCATTTAATTGCTATTCATTTGTAATTGCAATTGTTGTTCAATTATGTTACTATTCAATTATAACTGCAATTGTTGTTGCTTTAATAACTGCGATTAATGTTCATGCTGCTGGGTTAAGGTTGTTGATTCAATTACATCTGTAGTTGCTGCGTATTTTTATTTCATTAGCTTTGTTGTTCAGTTTTCCAATAGATTTAGTTGTTGTTCCTTTTCCGCAAGGATTTGTTTTTGCCTTTTAAATGTTATTACAGCAAGTGTGTTTATTCCATTTCTGTTAGCAGCATTATTGATTTATCATTTTCAATTTATTGCTTTAGTATGGTGTGAGAGATCAACAACTGTAAAGGACATTGGCTATTGCTGCCTAAGTTCTCAGATTGTGGATCTTATTTATGCTTGATTTAATTTATATCAGTTAAACAAGGATAGAGTTTTTTTGTTCAATCCTATTTATAAAAGTAGACGATGTTCCATTTCTTGTTATTCGCATTATCTTTGCTTTGGTGTGCAGAAGGTCTGAGACTATAGTGAACATTGACATATGTTGTCTAGTTCTCAGTTTGATGATCTTTCTTTTGAGTGCCTTTTCAATTGCATCAATCTCTAGAGGAATGAGTTATTTCTACTGTATCCTCAATTGATGTTTGCTGAGTGAATAGTTGGATTTCAGAGCATTTGAGTTTATGTTATTGTTAGATTTCTTTTTCAAGATTTTATTTACTTTTGGGTTTTAAGCACTATACTGCAAAACATTACTCTTAAGTAAATAGCCGCCTCAGACTGAGTACACTCTTGAAATAAGAAGTCGTCCTTGGGTTGATAATTAATGTGAAGGTAATTAGGAGTTAAAAAGACACCTTTTTATCGCTCCACATTTTGGCGTCGTCGCCGGGGAGAGTGTAGCCATTTTTAAAAGAGTAGTGTGCATCCGATGAGTGTTTGTTAGGAAAGAATTGGGTATTAAAAACGGAAGGTAAGAACCTACGTACGGAGCATGTAAAAGCCCTGCTCCCACGCCCGCTTTTCAATAGAACTGTTAAAGAACTTAGAGTAGAAATAGATGTTTGAATTTTTGTGTGAATGACTAGAAAAAAAGATAGAAATTTTTAAAAACGAATCACATGATTTAACTCAAGTGGTGATGTAAGCACCACCCATTTCACTAACTAATTGATAGGAACATTTGAAGAAGGAGCCTCGAAGAAACACATGAAGAACATCTTCTATTATGGTAAGAAATGGCTCACATTTTTACTTTTGAATTTCCTATCAAAGATCTAGGAGGAGTGACAAAAATGCACATAATTCCCCCATCTTTACCAAATTTTCATGGTTTAGCAAATGAAGATCCAGATACATTCTTATTTGAGTTCGAAATACTTTGTAGAGGATATGATTATTGTACTAATGATCAAAGATTGAATGTGTTTCCTCTTACTCTAAAAAGAGCAGCTCTTCGATGGTTCATGAGCCTAGGTGGGAATTGCATCCAATCATGGGAGGACATGAAGAACATATTCTTGAAGAAGTACCAAGACTATTGCAAATCCAATGAAGATATTTTCAGTATGATACAAGGGGAAGATGAAAGTTTGGAGGACTATGTAGATCGATTTCAATACAACCTTCAAAAATCAAAATATAAACATTTGGAAAAAGAGATCTTAAAAACACTCCTTCTTAAAGGAATCAAAGATAAATTTTTAGAACTCTTAAATCTGATAGGAAAAGGTGATGTTTTTCAGTTGTGATATGATGATGTTTGTGAATTGTGCATAAGGTATTCAAGAGGAATCTCCAAGGCTGGTAAGAATTCTAGAGATGTTTGTTCTTTCTTTTCCAAATCTGCTACAAGAATAGGAGACATAAGAGCTGAAATCAATGATTTACTTGAACATTTTAAAGTTGATTTTATTACCTCTCTAAGTTCAAAATTTGATGCTTTGTAGGTTCATAAAAATCAAGAATTTGATGAAGTGTTTTTCACTCATGACCGAAAGGAGCATACCATAGATGGTTACTCTTCCTTATCTAGGATGGAAGTATCATATCAAAGAGGTGAGGAAGCCGCAGCAAGGTCAAAACCATGGAAATCATGGCCTACAAGTATGGTTCGAAACACTTCTTCTCCATTCTCTTACTTGCATAATCCATTATGGAATACTCATGTTCTAGGGCAGCCATGTCAATTTCAATATAACCACCAATCTTATCTACAAGTTTGGCATGGTTCACCTTATGATTGCATGACTACTCTCCCTCATCTTGTAGCACAAGCACATTCTCCATATTCTCCACCAGCTCTTCCACAACATCCTGCTTGCATATCAAATTTATCCACTCAACCCAACCAACCACATCATCACAATGCTCCATTCCTTACACATTTTCCTGCTCAACTAATTCCACACCCTCACCACAATAAACCAGTACAACATGCTTACAATGTTGAACTTCCAAATTTACCCACCCTTCCCACCCATTCTATCTCACATGCGCCATTAGAGAAAACTTACAATGAGATTCAGAATGTTTTAAATTCAAAAATTGTAGAAGCTATGGAAGAAAATGAGGTTTCTTATAGTATGTATCAACAAGCTATTTTAAAAGCTCAAGAACTTCATGATCTGATGGATATGAGAAATCAAGAAAGTAACGGATACATTGAAGATTAGTTTCACTCCATTACTTTTTTGCAGCATTGCTCCATACTTCAACAATTTTTGGCTCCATCTTTTCAAGGGAAGTTGGCTTCTCATACCCTAATTTTTATCAATATGCATTTTTCAAATTTGGGTATGTGCATACATGAAGCCCTATTTCGAAGATGGTTCCACTGGAAGTACTCATATACGTAGTCATATTCATTTTTCAAATCAAAATAGTTAGTGTAGAAAATAAAATAAATAAAGGAATAAATAAATGCTTTTTGTTTTTTTATGTAAAACTAGTTGTTTTTTGTTACAACATGCTATCGAAATCAACATCGGTGATAAATGTTTCAATTAATTTGTGTATGTAGATGAATTATAATAGAAATAATAGTTCTACAAACATTCATATTCATTTTTATCACCAATTTGAAAAAAAATTCTTGAATATCATTTTTTTGGCTTGCGGACTTGATGAAATTTCTGGAAAAACAGTCGGGACAGTCATGTTTTGAGGGACCAGGATGCAATATTTTTAGAACCTATTTCTATCCTAAGTAGCCCTTGATCTCTACTTTCCAGTCCAATTTGAATCACTCAATTTGGATTTGAAATGAAAACGTTAGAACCAAAACATTGACAGGGTGTCTAGCGGGCAGCTCAAGAACAGAGTTGGGACAGTTAGTTTTTGGAGGCCTAAATGAATGAATTTTGAAAACCTATTTCTATGGTAGATTCCCCTATGAATCTAGTTTCCAATGCAATTGGAAGCACTCATTTTCAATATTGTATGGGAAAGTTATGATCAAAATACTGGCTGTCTATCGTAAATCAGCACTCTTAAAACTCCGCCTTTTCGGCTGTTCTTTACAGTATTTGATCTATCAATTCTTCTTGTCTTCAAAACCTGTTTCTATTGGAGATAAATAAATGAATCTATTTTCATTTTCAATTTTAATCATTCGAATCTGACATCAAACGAAAACGTTACGCTTGAAATATCAACTGTTGGTCTAAGCCGGGTAATCGAAAATGACTCTGTTATGCAGGTTGTTCTAACTAAAATTGACATATCATATCATTGAATATTTACAACCTGTTTCTACTGGAGATAAAAATTTGAATTAGCTCTCATTTCTCTTTGGAATCACTCAATTTCGATGAAAAACAAAGAAGTTGTGATTAAAACACTGCAGGTTAGCATGATTGACCACTGCTCTCCCGCAGGTAACAAATAAATTTTACTTTGTTATTTTCTCCGTGGATTTGTTCTACAGAGTAACTACTTGTTATTTTTTTTGCATAATTCTTGGATTAGGGGAGCCCGCGCACCTCTCTTTCTCCATGATTTAATGTTTTATTGCAGGTAGATACTCGTTTTTTGCAGGTCTTGGGAAAATAAAGAAGGTCAATTTATGGACGAGTGATTTTTGAAAGAAATTTTAAATGAAACAAAGGAATTTCATCCAACTCATTACCCAACGGATTCATAATAGAAGAAATGAAGAATTGATTTCCATTTGAAGATTCATGTCTTGTCACTGTTGCCAAAACATTTTTCAAAGAGATCATTTTTTTTTTTACATAACATCATAACTGTTGTAACTTAATTTACTTATTTACATACTGTTTTTTCAAATAAAATGTTGTTTCCTTTCTGATTTCTCTTATATTTTGTGTTTCAGGTGTTGCTTCATTCAAATTGTAACATATCTTCAGCATCAATGCCGTGAACAACTAATTTGTTTTTTTTCATGTTTGCATTTTATGATTGTCCATTCTGTTGTTCCTTTTTCACGTTTTGCTGTTCATTTTCGAAATAGAGCAGCACATTTTGCTGTTCCTTTTCGAAATGGAACAGAACTTCTGCACTTTCACGTTTTGCTGTTCCTTTTCGAATGGAACAACACTTCTGCACTTTTCATTTTTGTTGTTCCTTTTCCAAAGGAACGACACTTTTCGTTTTTGCTATTCCTTTTCCAAAGGAACGACACTTTTTCATTTTTGTTGTTCCTTTTCCAAAGGAACGACACTTGCATTTTTTCTGTTCCTTTTCCAAAGGAACGACACTTTTCATTTTTGTTGTTCTTTTTCCAAAAGAACGACACTTGCGTTTTTGCTGTTCCTTTTCCAAAGGAACAACACTTTTCATTTTTGCTGTTCCTTTTCCAAAGGAACGGCACTTGCGTTTTTGCTGTTCTTTTTCCAAAGGAACGACACTTTTCATTTTTGCTGTTCCTTTTCGAAAGGAACGACACTTTCATTTTTGTTGTTCCTTTTCCAAAGGAACGACACTTTTCATTTTTGCTGTTCCTTTTCCAAAGGAACGACACTTGCGTTTTTTGTTGTTCCTTTTCCAAAGGAATGACACCTTTTCATTTTTGCTGTTCCTTTTCCAAAGGAACGACACTTGCATTTTTGTTGTTCCTTTTCCAAAGGAACGACACTTTTCATTTTTGTTGTTCCTTTTCCAAAGGAACGACACTTGCGTTTTTTGTTGTTCCTTTTCCAAAGGAACGACACTTTTGATTTTTGCTGTTCCTTTAGAAAAGGAACAGCACTTGCGTTTTTGCTGTTCCTTTTCCAAAGGAATGACACTTTTCATTTTTGTTGTTCCTTTTCCAAAGGAACGGCACTTGCGTTTTTTCTGTTCCTTTTCTAAAGGAACGACACTTTTAGTTTTTGCTGTTCCTTTTTCCAAAGGAATGGCATTTGCATTTTCACACTTTTTTATGTGTATTTTTGCTTTTTGGTGTGCATTTCCTTTGCTGTTCCCTACATGGAACACCACTTTTTGAGTGTTTTTGTTGTTCCTTCAAAAGAGCAACCCTTTGGGAGTATTTTTGAGAGCAACATTTTCTTCCTCTTGTGGGATTATTCCTAGTTCATCTCAACCACATTTTACTGATTCCCCTTCATGGCATGAAGTACACTATTTTTATGAGGACAAGAATTATGGATTCTATTGAAGCGAGTTAATATCATTCACGTTATGATCTTTAACAGGACAACTCCTTGATGATAGATTATTTTCAAAAGGGACACAATTATTTATATACTACTTTACTACATTGTTTTCTATTGAACATGATATTGGTTGATCATCTTAATACCATGCTGGTTCCACCCTTCTGGATTATAATCTTCTCTGTCTGTAATAAATGAGATTATGGGTATATTTTTCTATTGACATGTTCAACTTCTTCCACCATCCCTTCTCTTAAGGAGTACTGAGCCTCCCTCTTTTGATCATAAAAATGTGTGATAATAACAAAATTTTGTTCGCAGATGGAGGATAGGGGGTCTCATTACGAGCCAGCTTACCATGTTCATAAGGTTGTAACAAAGTGACGTTCCCATTATGGCCACCACACCAGGGTTATGATCCATTGGATAGCCAAATATCCTTGAAACAGGAGGTCTCATCACGAGCCGGCCTGATCACTTTTGCTACATCCCAGTGAATGGCAGTGTGGTTATCTAGTTACCACGCCAGCACATTGATCTCTTCCTTAGAACAACACTGTAACTCTCCATTTATAAATTGAGGATCCTGGCTCATATGGGTTAAAAAGCAACCCTGCCGAGGCTATGGACGCCTGCTGGCAGTAGAGGCTCTGCTTATGGTATTGAAGTTATATCTTATCGTCAATTATTACTATAATACCCTTTTCTTATTTTTTCTTTTTATCAGAGAAGTTATTTACTTAATTTTCCTTGTTTTGAACCTTTATGCATGAGAAATTGTTTTCAGATCAATCGCATCATTTTCAGCTAGAATGCTGTCAGTCAAGCATCTTTTTGGCATATTGCTGTCATTTTTCTCTTTTTCATAACTTATCATCAATCCAAAGCGTCCTATCTCTTATTCATAACTATCTTTACACACTCTACTCTCACTATAACCATAACTCCCACTGTCCTATCATTGATATGTGTACTCTGCTTCATTTACTGTTGTATTGTTCATTCCCTTGCCTTATCATCAACACAACACCTTTCATATGCTTTATGGTCATGGGATCCCTTTTTCAATTGGAGGGGGGAATGTATGCATTATGGGATTACATGCGATATGATTACTGCACTCTGCGATAACTTGTTGATTTGACAAAATATCAGTATTGCATGTATACAAAAAATTTTCTGATTGAAATTTTTGCATGCATCTTATCTGTTGCTATCCAAAACTAACACTATGGATTCAAGAACATTGTATGCCAAATAGTGCTTTGTTTACAGGAAAACAACAAGTATGGGAAGAATTCTATTCATAGCATAACCACACTATTGCAACTAACAGAAGAGACTCGAGCAACTCGTGAACGTGAACAATTCTTCAGACATGATGTGCTTGCCTGGATTCCACCTTTTGCATCAATTTTAGCACCAACTCTACCTACATCAACTTCAACAAATGCTAGTACATCTATGTCATTTTGGAGGTAAAACTTGAGATAAAATAGCATAGTTTTCTGATTTATTACGAATTTAGGAGAATTTAATGAAAATCCATTTTGAGCATTATTTATCATCCTTCATTCCACATCTTTACCACTTCCCTTTTTTTCAGCGACATATCATATTTCAGTTTGGGGGAGTGTTCCTTTCATTCATTTCTTTCTCATGACCATGTCTTTATCATCCATTGATATTCTTATTCATTCTCAACACCTCCCTTATTCCATGCTATTTTACACCAAGCATAGAATTCAACAGCTGGTAGCAACCACCTCTATTTGTTTTCTAGCATCGCATGAGGGCATGCTAATTCTTCAGAGAGGGGGAGGAATTGCTACGCATGATGGATGTTTTCTACTTTCTTCCTCATTTAAGGCATACAATTTCATTTTTACACAGTGCATAAATTGATTTCCATAATATTTTTAAAACTATGAACTCAATTCTTGTGATTTTTGGAAAACACAGACGTATCATTAATACAAACCCAGACAATTTCAAGTAATATTGGTTCATAAAATTTCAGAAATCGTGCACTCTCACTTACAACCATTTTGTTTATATCTCATGATCCGTTCATCAAAAAGATTTGATTTTTGGATCATAGAAGCATTACTATAGTAAAAATCTACTTGCCAAATTTCAGCAAAATATGGTTTGTAAATAGTTAATGAAGGTTGCTGTTACTTATATCATATTTTGTTGCAACTTCATATGCACATAACTTGAACGTCAATATAAAAATTGTTATGCCTTCATCAAGATTGCTAAAATTGAATATTCATTAATTAAGGAAGAATTCATTTGTTCTATCCATTTCATGAGCTGGGATGAATAAACTTTTATTGCTTGGTTAACACATGGGTTTTGTCTTTGGGTTGCACGAAGACATGCAATATATTCAGTTTTTGTTGCATGAGGACATGCAACATATTGAGTGTGGGGGTATGTTGGGCCGTTATTATGCCATTATTATTATCACTTTTGAGCGCTTATTTCACCCATTTCTACCATTCTTTATCATATCATTTATTATAATTTATTATATAAATCCAATTTATAATGATTTATGCTCTTATGAATGAATATTATTTATTCTCCTTTATTTCTAATAAATTGATGATTATGCATGATTTTATCCATGATAGTTTTAATAAATTGGTTGTAACATTATGCACCATTTTTAGCCTCCAAGATAATTTCGAGATTGAAGATTTGATCATTAAAAGTGCCAACTCATAAATTCGCTGGAATAAGAAGTGATAGTTTTGCGGTTGAGATTCTGAGCAAATGAAGACGAATTTGGAAAATCTGGAACATGGGTTTTGTCTAGAACGGACACAATTAACATTACGAAAGAATGGCTTGCCCAAATTCAGCTTGTATTGATAGAAACGCAGGGTTCTTTGAGCACGATTTTCTCAGATTCGCTGTGTGGCCGTTTTTCCAAATCTCAGCTGCAAAGCCAAATTCGCCTTGCTCTTGTTGAAAGATGGATGGAAATATATCTTCTTGTTGATCAATTGGTTGGAAACAATCTAATTTTGTAATAGAAATCATGATGTAATTATCTCTGTTGTACTTCTCTCTGATCTCTCTCTATTTGAATGAAAACAGAGATCAAAGACGGGGATGGAAAAATGATGGAGAATTGAGGATTTAGAATTAGAGAATTCATGATAGGATAGGAGGAAGAAATGATTGTTTCATGCTGTAAGTCTCAAAGCTTCAACTGTTGTAATTATTTCACCATTTAATGATTAATACCTGATTTGGGAGTTGCTGTTCATTCGCCTTATGTGAAGTAGCCCAGCAGCGTCCGCTGGTGGCAAAGGGCCCAGCCTCTAGTGGAGTATGCTGCTGTTGTATTTTATCTTTCCGATTTCTGTCGTGTGATGGTTTAGTTTCCTTCTCATTTCTTCAAATTGTGTTATTCAGCAATCTTTTGTTTATGAACATTTTGCAGAATTGTGAAACCATAATTGGATTGCGTAGTGACAAAATTATTAATTATAACTTGAATTGTCCTGCTCTTAATTCTAATCTAATACTGCAATGTCTGATTAAGACTGTGATTCATTTAATTGCTATTCATTTGTAATTGCAATTGTTGTTCAATTATGTTACTATTCAATTATAACTGCAATTGTTGTTGCTTCAATAACTGCGATTAATGTTCATGCTGCTGGGTTAAGGTTGCTGATTCAATTACATTTGTAGTTGTTGCATATTTTTATTTCATTAGCTTTGCTGTTCAGTTTTCCAATAGATTTAGTTGTTGTTCCTTTTCCGCAAGGATTTGTTTTTGCCTTTTAAATGTTATTACAGCAAGTGTGTTTATTCCATTTCTGTTAGCAGCATTATTGATTTATCATTTTCAATTTATTGCTTTAGTATGGTGTGAGAGATCAACAACTGTAAAGGACATTGGCTATCGCTGCCTAAGTTCTCAGATTGTGGATCTTATTTATGCTTGATTTAATTTATATCAGTTAAACAAGGATAGAGTTTTGTTGTTCAATCCTATTTATAAAAGTAGACGATGTTCCATTTCTTGTTATTCACATTATCTTTGCTTTGGTGTGCAGAAGGTCTGAGACTGTAGTGAACATTGACATATGTTGTCTAGTTCCCAGTTTGATGATCTTTCTTTTGAGTGCCTTTTCAATTGCATCAATCTCTAGAGGAATGAGTTATTGCTACTGTATCCTCAATTGATGTTTGCTGAGTGAATAGTTGGATTTCAGAGCATTTGAGTTTATGTTATTGTTAGATTTCTTTTTCAAGCTTTTATTTACTTTTGGATTTTAAGCACTATACTGCAAAACATTACTCTTGATTAAATAGCCGCCTCAGACTGAGTACACTCTTGAAATAAAAAGTCGTCCCTGGGTTGATAATTAATGTGAAGGTAATTAGGAGTTAAAAAGACACCTTTTTATCGTTCCACATACATCACATGGTGAACCTTAAAGGCAAACTTCTTAAGAAAGATCAATTGTAAAATAAACCTCAATGAACATAAAAATGCTTTGGAACCTAACGCACAACATTTAGAAGTCTAGGCTAGAGACGTATTATGGCGTCGTAAAGCCTGGTATCTATCGCTTTCATCGTAGGTTGGGTGATTCCTCCTCTTTGAGATGACAAGTGCCAATACGAACTTGTGCTCCCACGTACCGTCGAGTATATTGGGAGACCACAATAGGCTACATCCTTTATCCTTAGGAAGACGTGTCTGCCGCCCTATCAATCACAATGCACTGAACACAACATTCGGGAAGATTGACTGTCGTACCGTAAAAAGTATTCTGCAGTTTTGCGATTGATTTGGTAATCCCTCTGTCTAGATTTCCAGAGAAGTCACTTTCATTCCTTTTCAGACTCCTTAAAAGAAAAGGTCCATCTGAGCACTTGTCACTTCAAGCTCATTAAAAATCAAAGGTGACTGGAGTCATCTTTAGCTTTTTCTCGACTCTTAAAAATTGAAAAACAAGTTGTGTCAAAGCATCATAAAATTTATTTTAATCAGAATAACGTCATTGTTCCCTCGTTGGTCCTAGGTTGAGAAAATGGAATCTATTAATCAAGGATTTCCCCTTGAGGGAAGTCCTAGTCCCTTTTCCTCCTGGGGAGATGTTGGTGCTCCACACATGACTACATTGTCCCTTCAAGGACTCACAATTGGTCTGCTAGTATGGCTTTTCTCGACCTTTGTCGTTCAAAACACTGCAATTCCTCAGCAATCAAATCAGCAACCAGATGATATTGAAGTTTCTCCCCCACCTTCTACTTCATTTGTTTCTCCCTTTCCTTATTCCTCTTCGCTTGGTGAAGCTAGTAACACTAAAAACCAAGTAACTAAGAAGAAGAAGAAAGGGAAGGAGAAGAAGATGAAGAATCCAACGGTGAAAGGGGGAAACCATGCATCGTCTGGCAAAAATCCACACACTACACCTTCCAAACCTAAATCTCCATGTGTCATTTGAAAGGGAGACCACTATCATTGAGATTGTCCCTGCATCCCATGGATCCTAAGGGACTGGTCTCCCCGCTTGCACAATTCGGTGTCTTCAACCTCTGACGATCACATTGAGAGGACACCATCAACTAGTGAAAATGAAGTCAATGGATAGAAAGGAAGTTCTAGATTTCCTTGTAGGTTGTGTGAAGGCGATCATGCCCTCCACCATTGTCCTTTCCTAGATGAAGCTAAAAGAGTCTTAGATAACCATTCTGCTTCATCACAACGACTTCCTCCTGGATACAAGAAACTCTTGCCGAGTCCATCGCTAGTTGAAAATATGACTGACACACCTTTGTTTTCGGTTGAAGCACCTACCATTGAATATAAACCCTTTGAGTCCACACTAGACCAAAGTCAACAAGTTGAGACGACAGTCGACCCAACCTTCTCTCTAGAAGGTCCACCTTCAGATGATATTGTCACCAAAGAGAATGAGAATGACACCGTTCAAATTCTTTTCGTTAACATAGAATCTGATGAACATGGGGGCAATCTACCCATTCCTTTACCACAGGAAGGAAGTTCGTCAACTTTTGAGCCTTGGTTGTGTTCTTACCATCACCTCCACTCTTTTTTAGTTAATCATATGCCTCCATTTGATTGTTTACCCTTTTGAGGAACAGCTGTGATGAGTGATTCTATTAGCCACCTTCTTTATACTACCATGATTGAAAAGTTCCAAGCCTTACTTGGAACCAGTTGCTATCCAAAAACATCACTCGTTCCTAAAAAAATGAGTCTCCTTTAAGCTCTTTTCATCTTACTCGTAAAATATGAAAATATTGTCGAGCAATTGGCCTCTCTAGCTCGTTAAAGCAATCAGAAGTTCCAGCCCTCCTCTAGATTTTAATCTTTTTGGACCTGAGGGATCATTACACAAAAAGATCGAGCGCTTGTCTTGTTCAGCTCGTTAAAACTATCGAAAGTTCATCCCTTTCGTATTATTTTATACTTTTTCGGACTTAAGGGATTATATTACGAAAAAGGACTACTGTAGTTGCCTTTACGTCTCCTTTTAGACTCTCTAAAATTGAAAAGTACTAAGTTATCTTTGTCATTAAACTCGTTAAAACAATAGCGACAAACTTGTCCATGTAGACAAGAGAGAGTTTCATTGTCGCTAGGCTCGTTAAAACATAGTGACAGGTTTGCCTGAAGGGAAAATTATAGAACAAGCATATGTTATCCTCCTCAAGCTTGACAAAAATAAAGAGGTATTGGTCAACAATCACTGGGAAAAAGGGAAGAAAACTTGAATAACTTCATTGGTAGAACGTCGCTCTTAAACATGTGTTATGAAACTAGCTCACAAAAAGATAGAAAAGAGAGATCAACGCCTTAGAATTCAGCCTCTTTGAGGGGGCAACCTCCTTTACATTACAAAAATGAGCAATTCTTGGATGATTCAAATGACAAAACCTCCTTTCTATATATACGAGTCTAAGGAGTCACAGTATAACCCAGCCGACCTAACAATAATAATATAAATCCACAAAAATAACAATAGAGGGACTCTATGGGGCACAGTAATAACAATATGGGGACAATAGGGGCACAAAAATATTAATAAGGGATACAATACAATAGTAATGGGGTAATCACTAGTATTATAGGGACCCGACATGCCCCTCTCCTTCAAAAAAGTGTTGTCCTCAACGCTTGAGTAGTTCTGGACGCTTCTGTATAAAATTCTCATCCTCCCATGTGGAATCTTCAGTGGATAAGTTCTTCCACTTGATAAGATACTCTGAAATTGATCGATTTAGTAACTGTCGAGTTCTTGTTTCTGTGACTACTTCTGGTTCCAATATAATTTTTCCTTCCTCGTCAAGTTCTGGAAATATTGTTTGAACTGGGAGCTTGTCGCCTATAACCTTCTTTAAACATGAAACATGGAAAACTGGGTGCAATCGAGAAGCTGCAGGGAGCTCCAATTTGTATGCCATAGTACCAATCTTTTGCAACACGTTGTACGGACCATAATACTTTGGTGATAATTTATTATCCTTCTTAGCCTGCTTGAGGGACATTTTCTTATATGGTTATAACCGTAGGAATACCCAATCACCTACATCAAAACTTCTTTCACTGCAATGTTGATCTGCCTGTTGTTTCATTCTATTCTGTGCCAACACGAGGTTATCCTTTAAGAGTTGGAGGACTTGTTGTTGATGTTCGATGTGATGTTCCACTGCTTGAACCTTCAAATTTTCTCTTAAATATGATGTGATGGATGGTGGTTGATATCCATAAAGTGCCATAAATGGGGTCATTTTTGTTGTTGTATGGAAGGAAGTGTTATACCACCATTCAGCCAGAGGCAACCATTTGTCCCATTGTGTCTGTTTATCAAATACAAAGCAACGAAGATATCCTTCCAAACACTTGTTTGCTCTCTCAGTTTGCCCATCAGATTGAGGATGATAAGATGAGCTATGAGCTAACTGAGTACCAAGACAAGAAAATAATTCTGTCCAAAAATTTCCAGTGAAAATGGGATCTCTGTCACTTACAATAATCTTTGGGTTTCCATGTAACTTTTGAATTGTTTCCATAAATGCAGTAGAAACTATACTGGCTTTAAATGGATGTGATAATGCACAAAAGTGTGCATACTTGGTAAGTCTGTCAACTACCACCATGATGACACTCTTTCCCTCAGACTTGGGTAAACCTGTGATAAAATCCATTGAAACCTCCTCCCAACGTTGGCTTGGAATGGATAAAGGTTGTAATAGACCCGATGTCTTAATTGTTTCAACTTTATTTTGTTGGCAAACCAAACATTCTGCCACAAACTTTTGAATATCTGATTTAAGGCCCTCCCAAAAAAATTCCTTCTTAACCCTATGGTAAGTTTTTAAAAATCCTGAGTTCCCTCCTAAGGGAGAAGTGTGCAATTCCATAAGAATCTTTTGTTTTAGCAGGGAATTCATAGAGAGGTATAAGCGATCTTTGTACCATAACAAATCATTTTGCCAGCTAAATGTATCAAACGTACTAGAGTATTGTTGTAACTTTTGAATAAGTGCCCACACTTCTTCATCATTCTTCCATTCCTCCCTTGCTTCATTTATCCAATCTGGTTGGATAATAGAAATGGTGCACAACAATGCTTCCACATCCTCAACCTTTCTTGAGAGTGCATCTGCCACCACATTTTGCTTCCCTTTTTTGTAGATGATTTCAAAGTCATAACCCAACATCTTTGTGACCCACTTTTGTTGCTCTTCAGAGGATAATCTTTGTTCTAAAAAGTATTTAAGGCTATCATGATCTGTTTTTACCTTGAAGTGTCTTCCCATTAGGTAGGGTCGCCATTTCTTAAGTGCATGGAGTATTGCCAACATTTCCTTCTCATAAATAGCTTTGTGTAAAAACTTTCCCTTGATTGGACGACTTTCAAAAGAAATGGGTCTTTCATCTTGCATTAAAACAGCACCAATTCCATTTCTTGAAGCATCACATTCCACAATAAAGGTTTTTGTGAAGTCTGGAGTAGCTAAGACCGGTGCTTGGCACATTGCCTCTTTAAGATGCTTGAAGGCCTTTGTTACTTCTGGAGTCCATGAAAATGCATCTTTCTTCAATAATATTGTTAGAGGTGCTGCTATTCTCCCATAATTCTTAACAAACTTGCGATAATACCCTGTCAACCAGAGAAATCCTCGCATATGCTTTATGGATGTGGGGATTTTCCATTCCTTAATGGCTTTAATTTTGCTAGGGTCTACCTTGACTCCTTCATGAGATACAATATGACCCAGATATTCCACCTCTTGTACTCCAAAGAAACATTTGGATCTTTTTGCATATAATTGTTTCTCCTCCAATAGTTGTAGCACCCTATCAACATGTTCAACATGATCCTTCCAAGACTTGCTGTAGATTAGTATATCATCAAAAAATACTAACACAAATTTTCTAAGGAATGGTTTGAAAATGGAATTCATCAAAGCTTGAAATGTTGAAGGTGCATTGGTAAGGCCAAAAGGCATGACCAAAAATTCATAATGACCCTCATGAGTTCTAAATGTTGTTTTCGGAATGTCTTCAGTCTTCATTCTGATTTGATGATCTCCTGAACGAAGATCCAACTTGGTGAAGTAAATTGATGCATGCAATTCATCCAGTAATTCATCAATGATAGGAATGGGAAACTTATCTTTAATAGTGAGCTTGTTGAGCTCCCTATAATCCGGACACATGCGCCATGATCCATCCTTCTTGTGCACCAATACTACTGGAGCAGAGAAAGAACTTTGACTTGGTTGAATTATACCAGCCTCTAGCATTTCTACAACCATACGTTCAATTTCACTCTTTTGGGCATAGGGATATCTGTATGGCCTGATGTTTGGAGGAACACTTCTTCGAATCAGATGAGTAGCATGATCATGATCACGAATAGGTGGGAGACCTTTGGGAGTCTCAAATACGTTGGAATGATTGTCCAAGACTTTTTGGAGATCTGGAGAAATAGATGATTCCAATGTGGAAACATCTAGCGAACATAATTGTGCAATTACACCTCTTTGTTCCCTTTTTAGAAGCTTTGTCATACCGTTAGAGCTAATTATCTTTCCTGGTTTCCCTGCAATACCCCTTAATTCAACTTCCTTTCCTTCCACAGAAAATTTCATGAAAAATTCTTGAAAATTAAAAGCTATTGTACCCAAGGATTGTAGCCATTGGACTCCTAGTACAACATCAGCATCTCCCATTGAAATGGAAGGCATTGGGCTAGTCAATACATATTCTCCCATGGATAGCTTGATATTATGGCACTTTCTAGAGCAATTTATTGTTCCTCCATTTGTAACCATCACTTGACACTCTGGTGCTGGATATAAGAAGCAATTCAATTCTTTTGCTACCTTACAATGAATAAAATTATGGGTACTTCCTGAATCAATCAACACTATTACCTTTTTCTTCTTGATTTGTCCTTCTATCTTGATGGTTTGAGGAGTGGTAATTCCTACCAATGCATTACAAGATATGGTCGGATTCATTTCTTCTTTATCTAGACTTTGTTCCTGGAGTATATCCTCTTCTTTTGATCTTTCTTGCTCCTTTTCTTCTTCCTCTTCACAATCTATATAGAATAATTTCTTCTTAGCACACTTATGACCTTTAGTGTATTTTCTATCACAACTGTAACAAAGCCCTTTTGCTCTTTTTTCTTCCAATTGTTGTGGTGTCAACCTTATAGGTTGTGGAAGACTAGGGGCAACAACACTTCCATCTTTATAGTTGTGAGTGGTATGCTTCCTGGTTGCCATAATTTTGCTTTCCATTTTTCTTGCTAACCTGAATGCCTTCTCTAATGAATCAGGTTCCCAAAGGCAAACATCATGTTGGATATTATCCTTTAAAGTCCCTATGAACACATCAATCCTATGCTCCTCTGGAATATTTTTTACCCTTATGTTCAATTTTTGGAACTCCTCAATGTGCTCCATTATTGAACCCTTTTGTTTGAGACTTATCAATTGGCTAAAAAAAGTGTTGCTTTTTGTATCCTCATAATGTGCTGTCAATTCTTCCGTAAAAATTGCCCAAGTGATAATTTGTTTACGAGAGCAAAGCCATTGATACCATACAAACTGATTTGGTTCCAAATATAAATTGCAATACGTACCTTTTGTGTGTTTTGCACATTATTGAGATCGAAAAATTGCTCCATCTGTAATATCCATGTTGCGGGATCCTTGCCATCAAACTTCCTCATATCGATTTTTGGAATATGGTGGGTCTTTGATCCAACATTAGAGTCTATGGAATCATGATTAACATTTCTTTTGTTCTCATCATGAGTTTCCTTTATTACCCTTTCACCATTAGTGACCATTTCTTGTAGCAAATTATTCATATTTATCTTCAATTCTTCCATCTTATCATCCATGCCATCAATTTTAGCATCCATGTCATTCATCTTAGCCTCCATGCCATCCATCTTAGCTTCTATGCCTTTCTTTAAACAATCCATCTTAGCTTCTACACCTTTCTTTAAACCATCCATCTTAGCTTCTACATCTTTCCTTAAACCATCCATCTTAGATTCTGTTGCTTTTTGTGCAAGTGACACTTGTTTCACTTGGTCTCGTAATTTTGATATATCATGTTGCATTTATTACTCTTCTTCATGAGTCATGCTAGAACTTTCAGGTTGCTTACTAGGTGTTTGCATTTTCTTTTCTCGGGGCATCAATTACTGATTCAAACTAATTTTTCAAACCAAGCTTATGCAAAAAAAAAAAAAAACTACACACCTTTTTTCACTTTGTAGAATCTTGATATTGAATCTAATGTATCTCTACAATTTTGGATCATCCAATTCTGAAATTTTGACTTGTAGTAGCCCTCTGTGTCCTCTCTCCAATGCCACCATTCTGATCCAAATTGGATTCTCCAAGGAAGAGCTATGAAAAATCTCCCAAGATGACCTGATTATAGACTAGTTCAGTAGAGCAAACTTGTACGACGTGCCATGAGTCACTGTTTCGACCTTTGGCACTGAAAAATATATGCAAGGAACTACAGTCTGTCCTCTTTCTGTACCTTCTCACAAAATTTCAATCTGATGCTCAGAGAGAAAGTTATGATGATTTTCCCCAGGTCACCTATTTGGAATGTAATTCAGGAGTCTACAAAAAGACCAACTTCCTCATATCATATCTCCACAAATATAGCGCAAAAAGCTCTGAAATTCGAACCTAAGATTCAGTGTGATTTCTTCTCAAATGGGTTTTTTTAGCTTCTGAAACATTGCAAAAAAAAAGGTATAGCGAAAATGTCACGATGACCTATTTGGAGCAGTGAAACCCTAGAATCCAAAGCTCTGATACCAAATGTTATGAAACCAACTCACAAAAAGATAGAAAAGACAGATCAACGCCTTAGAATTCAGCCTCTTCGAGGGGGCAACCTCCTTTACATTACAAAAATGAGCAATTCTTGGATGATTCAAATGACAAAACCTCCTTTCTATATATAGGAGTTTAAGGAGCCACAATATAACCCATTCGACCTAACAATAATAATATAAAGCCACAAAAATAACAATAGAGGGATTCTATGGGGCACAGTAATAACAATATGGGGATAATACGGGCACAACAATATTAATAAGGGATACAAATACAATAGTAATGGGGTAATCACTAGTATTATAGGGACCCAACAACATGACACTTTCACTCCATCACCATGATTGAGTTGGGTTAGGTTAATCCATTCACCAGTCATATCACCATTGGTCTGCTGTACCATCCATTTTGGGGTTAACGCTACCCATCAATTTTAGTGTCACCGATATGTTCAAGAGAGGTCGCTTAGAGAATTCACCAACCTAGATAATGCCTCATTCGCTGCAATACCTTCACTCTCCATTTTTCATGACCACCACCCTGAACCTTGTATCATCAGATCATTTTCACCTCCAAAAAATCATTTGCTCCGTTCTATGTCATAGATGTGGGATTCATTAAGGCTCTCCTATGACGGGTCACTTCTTGTTGACATCAGCTCATTATCCAATAAGATGACTTAGGAACAACCCTTTCAGTACTTTGAAGCTTGCATGCCTCAATGGCAAGTTTCTCACTTCTGGCGATAGGTTTACATCAATGGCCTTTGACTGAAAGATTTTGCGTGGTGTTCAACATCAACTCATATATTCACACCACATGAATTGTACTGCAGTACCTTGAGGGTCATTATCATTATCGGTGATTCCTCTCGCACTTGTTAACAGCTTACATCATTGGCTGGTAATCAAGCGATGTTTTTCCATGTTCGACATTAGAACATCTTTTCACATGGATCGACTTGTACTTCGGGCGAAGATTGAAGGAGTTTGAAGACCCTGGATCTAGTTTCATCCATTTGGGCTACAATATATATTTAGGAAAATAAAAACATCAAATTTACATCATAGCTGCACAGATAATCATCCAAACTAAGGGATGATGGCTCTACCAGAATCATCAGTCTGCCACACAGACGATTGTCTGTCTTATGTACATGAAAATGAATTTATAAAGCTGAGCATGGGAATGCCCGCCTTGGCTAGATCATGAAAATATTATGAAGATAATGTATTGTATTGTATTTTATTACAAGTCACCTTCTAGTTCAAAAAACCTCGGATCCTCATGATAAAGCATTTCACCGACATCAGAAGATTTACAACCTCATGCTTTAGGGGGCAATCATTATAGACATACTTGGGCACTGCAACCCCAATCACATATGTCCATAAACCAAGGGCTTATAAACCCCTAAATGTGTTGTTTCATATATTAAAGGAACAAGGTCAGCTGATTACATCATTTCCCAGAAGTTCTCCCTGTAAAACTGCTCAGAACTGGTCAAAACTGGACCATATAGACTGCTCCATGCTGAGGGTGCGATGCATCTCACCTGTTACACATGGGGGGTGCAATGCATACTAAAAATTCTTTCTATAGGGTGCGATGAGCGAGAGCAGAGAAATGTCAGAAGCATTTTTCTAGGCGGAAACTCAAAGAATCTTCTAGAAACTGCTCATATGACACTTGCCTCTCTGAATTCGCCTAGGGATGAGTAAGAGATCATGAAATCTCCAAGTGGAACCAAGAAATATTAGTGAAATGACACTAATCAAAATCCCAGAAGTTGACTCACTCACCTGCAAACATCTATATATGGATCCCTTCCTAGAGATCCGGGGGCTGGAATTTTGTAATTTGCAAGGAAGTGTTGTTGGTTTCGCTTTGAAGACATTGTATTATTAGGTGATCTTGCTTTATGAGGTGAAGAGGGCTTTCATGTTGGGAGAATGATGCTGGATCAGACAACTTGGTTGTAATCCTCTGTTCTACTACTTCTATCAATAAAGCTATTTGAGTTTTCCTCCATATGCTTGTATATCTCTGAATCTTGTATTTGTATATGCATTTATATGGTTAATGTACATATGATCCTACATTGTTTATGGTTATAGATCTCTATGCTTTGATGGTATTTTGCTGCTTTGACTCTACAGGTGTTCTTTGAAGCGGGACAAGTGAGAAAGTAGTGGCGAGAGCTCTATCAAGGGAGAGAGGAAACAAGCAAGGAGACTAGCGAAAGACTGAGGTTGGTACTCTCTGCTTCTCTCTCATCTATCTCTCATAAAGGAAAACACAAGTAACTTTAGTTAGTTTTTTTATTTGTTTATTTGTTTGTGGGAAATCCTAGTCCCTTCTCCTCTTGGGGAGATGTTGGTGCTCCACACATGGCTATATTGTCCCTTCTAGGACTCACAATTGACCTGCCAGTATGGCTTTTCTCAAACTCTGTCATTCAAAACACCGCAATTCCTCAGCAATCAAATCAGAAACCAGATGATACTGAAGTTGCTCTCCTTATTCCTCTTCACTTGGTGAAGCTAGTAACGCTAAAAACCAAGTAACTGAGAAGAAGAAGCCAATGACAAAAGGGGGCAAACATGCATCGTCTAGCGAAAATCCACATACTGCACCTTCCAAACCTAAATATCCATGTGTCATTTGCAAGGGAGACCACTATCATCGAGATTGTCCTTGCATCCCACAGATCCTAAGGGACTGGTCTCCCCGCTTGCACAATCTGGTGTCTTCAACCTTTGACTATCACGTTTAGAGCACACCATCAACTGGTGAAAATGAAGTCAATGGACAGAAAGGAAGATCTAGATTTCCTTATAGGCTATGTGAAGGAGATCATGCCCTCCATCATTGTCCTTTCCTGGACAAAGCTAAAAGAGTCTTGGATAACTGTCCTACTTCACCGCAGCGACTTCCTATTGGATACAAGAAACTCTTACTGAGTCCATCGATAGTTGAAAATCTGACTGACACACCTTTGTTGTCAGTCAAAGCACCTATCATTGAAGATAAAACCTCTGAGTCCACACTGGACCAAAGTCAAGAGGTCGAGACGGCAGTCGACCCAATCTTGTCTTTAGAAGGTCCACCTTCAGATGATACTGTCACCAAAGAGAATGAGAATGACACCGTTCAAATTCTTTTTGTTAACATAGAATCTGATGAACATGGGGACAATCTACCCGTTCCTTTACCATAGGAAGGAAGTTTGTCAAAGATTTATCCAGTCGTTTATTCGGTCCCTCCTCCAAGCAATCTAGTCGTTTCCTTCGATTGGAATCTACTAGGGAGACCCCGCATACCATCTAATGTACCATTCCGAATCATAGTACAAGCTTACAGAATGATCATGGTTGGTACTGTCATAGATGAAGGGGCTTCTGTGAGTATCCCTTCCTCAACTACTTGGAAAGCGCTTGGTTTGCCATCGCTTCTACCTAAGATTCGAAATCTGATAGGCTTCACCAAAGGAACTAGTCAACCGTTAGGGATCCTTCCAAATTTGCCTATAACTTTGAGAAGGTAAACCGTTCATCTAAACATAATGGTAGTCCAAGGGCCTCTAGATTACAATCTACTCCTTTGGCGTTACTACATTTATAGCATGGGAGCTATTGTTTCCTCACTCTTTCGAGTGATGTGTTTTCCGCATGAAGGCAAAGTGGTCCACTTAGTTGACTAGCTTTCATTCCCTAGTTCAAACACAGATATTAGTCAAATGCCGTCCCTAACTGGTCTTTTTGCACAAGTAATGTCTCATCAATCTCCAATCCATCCACTTGATGAGCGCAAGTGATTCGGTGATTGTGACTAAAACCCAGGAGGCATGCACCCTGGTCTGCTTTGGCAAGAAAACCCCAGATATAAGGTAGGTTTCCTCGTGGGAATATGACTAGTCTGACTATCCTGTCCATTTAGGAAAATGGATTAGACTAGAAAAGGATTCCCCTATCAAAGGTTAGGTGATTGGAACTTGAATCACCTTCACCCATTTCGATGGACAAAGCTGGGGAATCATTTTATCTACTACGCAGAAGGAACAATCTTGTTAATGCAAGAACTTCTGTATGGTAACCTGGAAACTCTACTTTGCTATACCTGGGGGCATGCAAATCTTTCTGCATACAAGTGAAAAATGACCTTTTATTTTCTTAGTTTGTAGGCTCTCAACCCTTTAAACTCGTAGGTTGGTCGTTCTTAGCTTGCATACAAAAAGCTCTGGAGCAAAGTTTCGAATGGGGCAAGCACCCTAAAAAATGAACCTATCGATGAGACATCCTTATTATACAACTGGCACGAGCAATTTTATGCGAGGTTCAAGCTCGTTAAAAAAAATAAACCTAGAAATGAGCAAATGTTCCCCCAGAGTTTAAGCTCATTGAAAAATGAATCCACCTTCGGTAAATAATCTTTGCGATCACATAATTGTCAGCTTTTGAGCCTTGGTCATGTTCTTACCATCACCTCCACTCTTTTTTAGCCGATCATACGCCTCCATTTGATTGTTTACCCTTTTGAGGAACAGCTGCGACGAGTGATTCTATTAGCCACCTTCTTTACACTGCCATGATTGAAAAGTTCCAAACTTTACCTGGAACCAGTTTCTATCCAAAATCATCACTCATTCCTCAAAAAACAAGTCTCCTTTAAGCTCTTTTCATCTGACTCATAAACTATGAAAAGATTGCCGATCAATTGGCCTCTCCAGCTCATTAAAGCGATCAAAAGTGCCATCCCTCCTCTAGATTTTAATCTTTTTGGACCTCAGGGATCATTGAACAAAAAGATAAAGCACTTGTCTTGTTCGGCTCCTTAAAACTATTGAAAAGTCATCCCTTTCGTATTATTTTATACTTTTTCGGACTTAAGGGATTATATTACGAAAAAGGACTACTAGAGTTTCCTTTACGTCTCTTTTTAGACTCTCTAAAATTGAAAAGGACTGAGTTATCTTTGTCGTTAAACTCGTTAAAACAATAGCGACAAACTTGTCCATGCAGACAAGAGCGAGTTTCACTGTCGTTAGGCTCGTTAAAACATAGCGACAGGTTTGCCCGAAGGGCAAATTATAGAAAAAGCATATGTTATCCTCCTCAAGCTTGACAAAAATAAAGAGGTACTAGTCAGCAATGACTGGGGAAAAGGGAAGAAAACTTGAATAACTTCATTGGTAGCAGGTTTCTCTTGAACATAACACTTTCACTCCATCACCATTATTGAGTTAGGTTGGGTTATTCCATTCACCGGTCATATCACCATTGGTTGTTCGTACCATCCATTTTGGGGTTAACGCTACTAATCCATTTCAGTGTCGCCGATATGTTCAAGAAAAGTCACTCAGATAATTCACTAACCCAGCTAATGCCTCATCCGCTGCAATACCTTCACTCTCCATTTTTCATGACCACCACCCTGAACCTTGTATCATCAGATCGTTTTCACCTCCACAAAATCATTTGCTCCGTTCTGTGTCGTACATGTGGGATTTATTAAGGCCCTCCTACGATGGGTCACTTATTGTCGATATCAGCGCATTATCCAAGAAGTTGACTTAGGAACAACCCTTTCAGTACTTTGAAGCTTGCATGCATCAATGGCAAGTTTCTCACTTCCGACGACAAGTGTACATCAATGGCCTTTGATCAAAAGATTTTGCATGGTGTTCGACATCAACTCATGTATTCACACCACGTGAATTGTACTGCAGTACCTTGAGGGTCATTATCATTATCGGTGATTCCTCTCGCGCCTGTTAATAGCTTACATCATTGGCTGCTAATCAGGCAATGTCTTTCCATGTTCAGCATCAGAATATCTTTTCACATGGATCGACTTGTACTTCGGGCGAAGATTGAACGAGTTTGAAGACCCTGGATCTAGTTTCATCCGTCCGGGCTGTGATATATATTTAGGAAAATAAAAACATCAAATGTACATCATAGCTGCACACATAATCATCCAAACTAAGGGATGATGGCTCTACCAGAATCATCAGTCTGCCACACAGACGATTGTCTGTCTTATGTACATGAAAATGAATTTATAAAGCTGAGCATGGGAATGCTCGCCTCAGCTAGATCATGAAAATATTATGAAGATAATGTATTGTATTGTATCTTATTACAGGTCACCTTCCAGTTCGAAAAACCTCAAATCCTCATGATAAAGCATTTCACTCGACATCAGAAGATTTACGACCTCATACTTTAGGGGGCAACTGTTATAGACATATTTGGGCACTGCAACCCCAATCACATATGTCCATAAACCAAGGGCTTCTAAACCCCTAAAAGTGTTGTTTCATACCCTAAAGGAACAAGGTCCACTGATTACATCATTTCCCAGAAGTTCTCCCTAAAAAACTGCTTAGAACTAGTCAAAACTGGACCACACAGATTTCTCCATGCTGAGGGTGTGATGCATCTCGCATGTTACACATGGTGGGTGCGATGCATACTGAAAATCCCTTCTGTATGGTGCGATGAGCGAGAGCAGACAAATGGCAGAAGCAGTGTTCTAGGTGGAAACTCAAAGAATCTTCTAGAAACTACTCATATGACACTTGCCTCTCTGCATTCACCCAGGGATGAGTAATAGATCATGAAATCTCCAAGTGGAACCAAGAACTATCAGTGAAATGACACTAATCCAAATCCCAGAAGCTGACTCACTCACCTGCAAACATCTATATATGGATCCCTTCCTAGAGATTCGAGGGCTGGAATTTTGTAATTTGCAAGGAAGTGTTGTTGGTTTCTCTTTGAAGACATTGTATTGTTGGGTGATCTTGCTTTGTATGAGGTGAAGAGGGCTTTCATGCTGGGAGGATGATGTTGGATCAGACAACTTGGTTGTAATCCTCTCTTCTACTACTTCTATCAATAAAGCTATTTGAGTTTTCCTCCATATGCTTGTATATCTTTGAATCTTGTATTTGTATATGCATTTATATGGTTAATGTACATCTGATCCTACATTGTTTATGGTTATAGATCTCTATGCTTTGATGGTATTTTGCTGCTTTGAATCTACAGGTGTTCTTTGAAGCGGGACAAGTGAGAAAGGAGTGGCGAAAGCTCTATCAAGGGAGAGAGGAAACAAGCAAGGAGACTAGCGAAACACTGAGGTTGGTACTCTCTGCTTCTCTCTCATCTATCCCTCATAAAGGAAAACACAAGTAACTTTAGTTTGTTTGTTTCTAAGATAGCTACCTATTTTAGTGGGACTATCAGCGCTGAGTGGACACTAGTTTTCCCGATAACAGTCAGACTCTCTCTCTGCTGCCTCTTTCTTCCATCTCCACTTTTATCCAGTTCATTGTCATCTATGCTGTTGTGGCTGTAAATACATTTGGATCCCAGAAGGTGCCAAGACCCCCCGATGCTCCCCTTGAGCTCTAGGAAATCCCTCAACTTCATCACTTTTTATTTGGGGAATGGGCTTTCCTTCCTCCATCTACATTTCCAATTCCTCCTTTTGAACCCACCCCGACCGCTTCAACACATATGAGATTTGGTGTTGAATCCAAAATATTTTATTGTTTTCTACCTCGTTCTCTCTCAGCTCCTTCTTATAGTGTCATCCTTGTTTCTTTGTTATGCATTCAATTTCATGATTGCTTCCATTTTCATTTCCTAACACTTGAAGTGTCGATTTCCTGCTCATTATTTTCTTGGAGTTGCATGAGGCTTACATTAGCTCTATAGGTGAGGCACCCATAGATATAATTTGACATAGGACCAAGCCAATATAATCCTTTTCTGGTTGCACTTTTTCTTGGGCTTTGGGACTAGGGTGCTCCTCCATTGGTACAACTGCTTGTTCCTCTTGGTATTCCCTTCCTTCCAAAAGATCAAGGATATATCCTTCCTCTTTTTTGTCCCTGTTTTCCTCTTCCTCACCTAACATCTCCAGTGGATCATTTTCTTGATCTCCTTGTTGGCCTTTTGTTCCCTGTAGAAACCCGAATGGATTATTTGAGGAGGTGGGGGCATCACGTCTTAGAGGAGCCTGATCCTTTGCATGTCATTAACAATTTCCATTCCTCCTTTGTGTTTGCCATTGTTCTTCATTCTGAGCCTATGTGCCTTTCCCTTACTTGGCCTTCTTACAATCCCTCACGAAGTGTCCATACTCGTGACAATATCGACACTTGAAGGGGAATTGGTCGTAGTCTAGAATATGGGTATGATTCCATTCTCCCATTATTAATAGTATCTCCACAACGAGGCAATTTTGCAAATATACCTCAAAACCTATTCTTGCATAGGTGAAATTCCCTCCTTTGGGTTCCGTTTTGTCAATATATCTTCCTACCTCATTTTCTTTTGCTCGGAGAAAATTATCTCCCCAGCACGGGAGAGGAAGTCTTAGCAGTTTCACCCATACCGACATTGTCGTGGGAATATCTTCCATTGGATCAAATTCTATCATCCACTGATTCAAATACATTTCTTGGACCCTAAAGAAGTATGTCCCATTTCTAAACATTATCGTCTTATCCTCTCTGTGCTCAAAAATGAAAGCTAAGTACCCATTACTGATTGAGTAGATCCCTAACCCACCTTTCATCTTGTTTCTCAAATTTTTCTTTACCCATTTCTTTACGGACTTCAAAGACGACCACAAAAGAGTGAACTTCTGAATCAAGGCTTGATTTGCATGCGCAATCATGGATCGACATAAGGTATTGGGCATTGGAACCACTAGAATGTTCTCAAATATTTTCACGCTTTTTCTTTTTGGCTATGGATGAGATCAACACCTAGAAGGTAGCTACAATCACATCAAAGGATGGAGACAAATGACGAGAAGGAGCCCCCCATGGTTGTTCATTGACTGTGATCAAGATTTTAGGGCATGCACAAGTGAGAGTTGCAGAGTGAAAGCGCTATATAGATCATGTAATAACTTTTATTATTAATGAAATTTGTTTTTTTCTCGGGAAAAAAATAAAACACCAAAATATAGAATTAAAAATCTTTCATAAGTATCTAAACTTATGCGGATTGCAGATTTGGCCGTCTAATAAGTATCTATACCGAATGAGATTAATAAATAACTTTGCTATATTGTTTTAAATAAGATATGGGAAGTACGAGAAATCTACACGAAACAAAATTGATAATTAAAGTTGCTCCATGTTTTTAAATATACAAATACCCTTCTACGCTTAAAGTAACTTTGAAGTTTGGTCTTCCTAAAGGGTTTAATTACTCAAACTCTGTGGATACTTTCGTAAAACTTCAGTAAAAAAAATCATTGATTGATGTGGGGTTTGGTCCCATATGATTATTGATTCAAATGACGTGGATATCTTTGTAACATCTCTGCTCTCCTCAAAACCATCAAATGTGTTGATGGTCATTATCAATCACCAACTTTCTTAAATTTTCTTGCCATGAGAAGACGGTGTAGATGTTGAAAGATGTTTTTTCTTAGTTATTGTGGTTTTCATAATGGTTTTTTTACTCTCTAAAGATTTTGGGTTTGGTTTCACAATGATCATATTCAATATTTTTTTTTGCACTTTTCATTTCATATGTTTTCTCTAATCTCTATTCATTTCTATTTTTCTTTTTAATGGGCGCTTTGTTGCATCTTGGGACTCAAAACCTTCACTTTGCAAATGCACTTTGATTTTGAATTCATATGGCAAATCTCATAGGTCCTATTTGGATTTTTTTGGCTCCTTTTAGTCTTGGAAGACATTGTTTGAATCCATCCTTGTTAATTTTTCTCTTATTCTCTATGGATCATACAGAACTCATGCAAATTCATAGGATCTTGCAAAGAGATGAAGAAACTATGAAAAACAATGACATATCCCTTAGGACACTTGAAAAATAGAGAGAAAAATTCGAATCATTCACTAATTATTACCAAAAAGTACCATTGAACCAAATTAGATAAAAAAATTATTGAGATACATAACATACAATGAAAAATGAGGTTTTTATTGCTACTTCACTATTTGAGTGCCTCAAATTTTGTGCTTTTCCTTCCAAACTTTTCATTCTCATTGTCCATGTGATGGAAGATTCCACATCCCCTCTCCACCCTAGAATTCACCAGTTTCTAGTGTGCTATGTGATTTTTTACTCCATCTCCCTCTAGAAACCAACTATTATCATGTTCACACCTTACAACTCCTATTGGGGGCCTTTGTGCCATGCCTTGAAACTATACCTTGTCACCCATTAGATATTCCTTTTCACCGCTAATGGGATTTATCCATTTGCTTGCAAGTTGTGAAATAATTGCCATAATGTGAAAGCTCTCCAATAAAAATATTCATTGGAAACCATAAATTCCCATTGTGCCACTATTCGACCTTGGATTCTAATTTCCCTCCCAAGCAATAATTTATATCATCTAGTTAGGATTTTCAAAGTTTCCATCATCATTGGTGGCATCTTCTTCCTTGACATCATGGGATATATATTTATATTTTCCCTCCTCTTGAATAGGATTTCTATACCAATGTATCACATATACTTTGTCACCATCTTATAGATCTTCATCCTAGAGAACATACAATACTTCCTCGTCCTCAAATCCCTCATATCTCTTGAAATAGGGTTTAGTGTTTGTGTAATTCATGGGCCTTTTCTATCCAATTATAGCTACAATATATTTCTAATTTCATCTACAAATAATTTGAAACTAAACTATACTCATGAACTGATAAAAGAAAATGAACTAGTAGACAACATCAATGAACCTCGACTAGCCCCAAGGGATAGATCAATTGGTTGAGCACTCGTTACTAACTACCTTTCCTATTAGGAGGTCATGAGGTCAAATATCCTCGATGCCCTTGGGTTAGGTCTGATATATTAAGCCTCATTTGGTGGATTTCTTTGGATTATTGTCGTGGATGTAGCGGCCACTCAGTGACCACGAACCATGGTTGCCTTAAAAAAAAAAAAAAAAAGAAAAAAAAAAAAACATCAATCAACCTCCACTCAAGTAACTGCATCCATGAATGCTAAAAGGGATATAATGCGCTTAAACTCGAAATAAAAATAATTCCAGGGACACTTATACACATAGGGGTTGGATATAGAGAAATGGAGGAAGACATCTATATGAATAAAATTTAAAGTTGGTTGTTCTCTTGATAAAGATAATGATATGCATACAATGGGGGAGAATCTTGTTAAAAGCATGCAACTGTGGTCAAATTCCACTTTGGACAACTTACCTAATGGATATAATGATTGAATTTGATTCCTATTTTCTAGAGAACCAAAATAGACCTAAAGATCACTCAAATCGAATAAGGGAAAGTGTACTTATAAAGAAAATCCCACATGTGCATATTTGATAAGGTCGACACTAAAGAAAAGTGAACCATCTTGAAAGGATATAAATACAAGTTCCCTCTACCTCCTTTATAAACAATGGTGAGGTACTCTTTTATCTTATTTTTGTCTTGTACAGGTTTGAGGCTCGTCTATGGAGAATCAAGTTCGCTCTGAGCTGAAATTGCAAGACCTGAAGCTCGCATTTTAGATCTATGGTTTTGGGCCATAGTCGGAGGAACAACACAAAAGGATCCCCTCATGCATGCGATTGGATCCTTCCAATTGCTTGGACAAATCATTATTCATGCAAGTGGGAGTTAGGGTTTCCGTAGTCCAGATATGATACTAGTCGCTCACTTTCCAGCCTTAAGGGAGCGACTAAACAACCACAGTTTCTTTCATATCTCCTCCTTCATGTGACCAGGACCTAAAGGATGAAATCTCAGTCTTCCAAAGTTTTTTCTTGTTGACCCCAGTGTTTGGAAGTTTACTGCAAAGACCGTAGATAGAGACAAGTCAGTATAGACTTTAGAATCGGGGTTTTGAGTATAAGCATTGTTGGGTTCGTTTATGGATGTTCTAGTTGTTCTTTCTGGTTAGTTCCCTAGATGAAGAAATGGATCATTGTACTCTCTTTTGCTGAACCATTTGATGATGATCTAGTAAGAAGAATAATTTTAAAGGGTTCTTCCCATAGTGGGTTTTTTCTTGGTCTCCGACCAATCTAGGTGTCTCTATTTGTGAATGCTTTTCTTCTATTGTTCCTTTATGTTCCACTACATTGATGATGATGATGATGATATTGTTCTTCCTACATAGTTGCATATGTCACTAAATAATGATGTAAATCTGAATAATGTTATGACATTATGGGGTGAACTTAATGTGTTAATGAATAAATACAATTATCAAAGCAAAGAACAATATAGCCCTATGAAAAATTAACATGGTAATAGAGTTGGGCTGAATAAAAGTCATGGAGATCGCCCCCATGGAGACACCTTTGATGGAATCAATAGAAGATGGAGGAGACCTAAAATAACTCTAGGATTTTAAGAAAAACTTAGGAAATTTGTGTGTTAGGGTTTGATGGATATTATGAGGTTAGGGATTGAGAGAAACCTTGGTTTATGGCAAATATTTGAGATATGAAACCTTGCATGGTCAATGTGAAGATGCTCAAGAACTTGTGACATATTTGATGAAGCCTTGGATGGGATAGTCTCTAGTAGGCATCATTGTTGATAAAGTTGATTGAAGGCAACATTGTTATGTGGACAATGGACAATGATGGTTCTTGAAGGTTGGTGCAAGAGGGAGAGGATAACCTCTCATTGAAGATAAGTATTTCTTGACTTATGATTCTCCTTTATGTCTTGACATTTGTCTAGACTTATAGATATGATTATTGTTTTGATCAGTACTTATATTCTATGCATTTATATTTGAGTATTTGGATGTTTCTAACCTCCTTGATGAGATGTAATAAGAGGAACCTTATTGAGGATTATTTGAGGTGCAGGAAAGAAAAATCTAGAGCTGGAAAAGGTAAAGAGACACCTGATGAAAAGATGACTAAATGCTACAAGCTGCCTATGTCAAATGAAAAGGTGCACAAGTATTTGAATACTACAAGGTATGATGAGAATGTCTCCTTCTAAAATGGTTCATGCATGCATATGAAATTGTTTTGGATTCATGGTTCTTATGATTAAATGGTGCACTTCGTATTGAACAAGTATCTTACATCTTGAACATGATGAAATTCTTGATTCTATGAGGCTTCATAATGTTGATATAGTGGTATACTTGATGTTTGGATGACATCTATCATTTTGGATATTGTGATCCCATAAAGAAGGTTAGCACCTTTATTCTAGTATATGGTAACATGACACTATTTGCTTGTGAAAAGAATGGCAGCCATGATGATAGAAGTATAACAATGAGATTGGTTCTCAGGATCTTTTGTTAACCATGGTTATTCTTTGATGTGCTTAGTAACTATGGAATATGATAAAATTGAATTCCCAAAATTTATGGATTAACTTATGTGACAAAGAAGTAATTATTTTGATCATGATTCTTGAAGTATACTCCTATTATATCTTTGACACTAACCCTTGATGAAAGATTGATGTCGTGATGTCTTGGTGAAGTAGATGATGCTAACATATATAACCATGAAGAATATGTGGATATAGTATGACTTTATGATCTAACAGATCTGCTGATGCATGAAAATATTATAGACAGGTTGTTGAATTGATTTAATATGACTGAAGTGGATTCCCATTCAGAGGGAAAATCTCTCATAAATATCCCTTCTCCTATTTTCATTTGACTTATATACTCTTTAAAGTTGAAGTATGATTTATAGGCATTAATATACAAATATTTGACATTATTGATCTACAACAAAGTTATGATATGAGGTGAGAGAGTTTTCTCTCACTGTAAGCCTCAGTCAAATGGAAGAAACTCTACAGGTGAAAATATAGTCTCTCAATCACCTGGAAGCAAGTTCAATGGTGTGACCAAGGCATTGAGATAGTTTTGGGAAGATCCGACCATAGTTGCTCACGTACAGTGCTTCAGAGAGAAACTAGGAAGCCTCAGTCACTTGCATAACATTCTGAAGGGTGCGACTATAGTCTCCCGACCATGCAAAGGAAGTCGTATGGGTGCGACTATTCTTGTTGGATGAAAGAATGAAGTACTATGTATAAAATTAGAAGTACACCTAAAATATGTCAGATATGGAGCAGACGAAAAAAATATTTTTGAGCAGGAAAGTTTGAATGTTTACTATAATATGAATATATAGAATTAACTTTTGTTTGCAGGTGACTAGGACATGCATATAAATATGTCATTATGCTTGAAGTTTGTGCTACAAGCATTTGACATGATTTGGCTTATTTATATAGAGGAGTCTTGACGTGATGGTTGATAATGACTTAGAACTTTGACTTGATGTTGAGATATGTTATGGACTATAGATCTCACTATGATGGCGAATTTGGGATTTGACCTGATGACTAATAATTTCACTTGACGATTGATGATTTTCTTTCATAACAATGTTATATGAGCATAATGAAATTCAATGTCTAATTTCGATAATGGTTTTGTATTTACATCATTGATCTTAGAAAAATGGTTGAAGTATTGACAATTGTTATTCAATGTGAAATAATATTGCAATGAAACCTACATGACTTATTCTTAGTGTATGCAGTAACTTATATTATGATCACGAGGATGACTTGATGAAATTTGGATTGATATTGTTTGATAAATGACAACTTGTTGGCATGATAATAGATGAATTCATGACTTGATGAGAGCTCTACCTATCACCTAGTCTAGAAAGAATTAGATACTATGATATTGTGATGATTTTGATATTGGTTCCGATATGGCATCTAAACTTTCATAAGTTGACTTAGCTGATTTGATTGTACAATATTGTGAGTCTAAGCATATTGGTTTTGAAACGTATTATTTTTGTAGAGAGAACTATATGAAGCAATCTCCTCGATTTTCATATGCCTGCATTGGCAATGATCTGGTGAAGTCAGGATGATGTGTTGATCCAAACTTCAACTTCAGAAGTGTTCCAAGGTATGACTTTGATTTTGGCTTTGTTTTTATATACTGATGGTCTATTTTTGACAAGTAATGATCCTTTTTTAATCTAAGCAAGAGGGATATGGATTCCGAAGCTCGAAATGATGAATCATGGAATTTATTAAGTTGGGAAAAGATAATCTATATTGCGAAGCTATTGAAGAAGTATTAGAAAGTGGAAATACAAATCCTTGGACACTCTGTTTGAATTTCAAGATGTTATGAAGAAATATTGTTGAGCTCATCTTAGCAACCAATAATTGATTGAAGCATTGATGTTCCATTTTGAACATGCGTCGGTATATCTATCTATCTATATATATATATATATATATATATATATATATATATATATATATATCTATATATATATATATATATATATATATATATATATATATATATATATATATATATATATATATATATATATATATATATGTGTGTGTGATGTGCATAGAACCTGAATGATTTCATGATTAAGCCACTTCACTCACATAGAGTTGCCATCGAGCATCCTTTGAGATACTTGCATGGGACGACCTATTTTTGATCTGAGATATTAATGCTATGATATGTGACTGCGTGGATGAAGTGATGATGTTTAGTATTATTATTGATGATCACATTTGGATGTTGCCTTAGTATGAGATATGCCACGTATCTTGGATGAGAGGTCTGTAGCATGACCGAGGTTGAATACGATGTTGCTAGCATGGCTAGCTCTATGGCAGGATGAAGAAGCTCCTTGGAGATCTATTTCAATAGGATCTGGATTTGACATAAATACATTGCGATGACATTGAGTGGATCTGATTAGCAAAGAATCTCACATATAACTGAGACTAAGATACCTTCATATATTGAGACAATGTTGTTGTACGAGACAAGCTTAGGCTTATGGTTAGCACCTCCTTGAGAGGGACGATGTATATGGTATCCTTTTTGTGATATATATATATATATGTTCTAATATGATATTTGATTTGATGTCTTATATGAATAGGAGACAACTTCTATTGAGACATGATGATTACTAGATATGAGTATCATGAGAGCAATGTTCATCGAAAACATTGAGCCAACTCTTCCTCCCCTATTTGGGCTCCTAGGGTGTGGAATTGAGATAGGGGGCTCTTGGGGGTTAGGGAACTCTGGATAATAGGGTATCACCCATATTTGTTACCCATAGGGTTTGAGATGCTTCTCCCCTATCTTCATAGGGTCGGAGATGTTGCTCCCCTATTTGGTCTATGCATAGTATACCCCAGTTGGCATCATACCCATAAGAAATACTTGTTCAGAATACCGCCCCCTGCTTGGCCAACGAGTTGAGAGTGCACTTGAGGTGTACAAACCAAGTCAATTATGATGCAAGTATTCTACCACATGACTACTTAAAGTCATCGATGGGACATTAGAGGAATTTTGAGGTCTAAAATGGGCCACCTAAGAAAAATGCACAACCAAAATAAAATTTATAAGAACCAATAGGATTCAAGATGATGATGTCAACCATGGGGGATTATTCACCATTTTTGGAGTAAAAAGGTAAAAAGATTAAAAAATAATAAAATAATAAAACTACTTTTTCAACTGGTATTTTCAACTTATCTCCCTAAGGTTTTACTCAAATTTCGAGCAGTAGTACTCGTTGGATGAAAAATTCAATTCCTTATCCAAGGAGTACCCATGTTGCATACTTTTAATGGACCTTGCAACAAGAAAAACAAGAAATACATGAAACAATGTGATTACAATCACGTTTTTCATGTATTTCTCCTTTTTCGTGTATCATGGTCCATCGAAAGTATGCAACATGGGTACTCCTTGGATGAGGAATCAATTTCTACATCCAACGAGTGTTTCCGCTCAAAATTTGAGTAAACCCATAGGGAGATAAGTTGAAAATACGAGTTGAAAAAATAGTTTTTTCTTTTTCCCTTTAAAATTTGATGATGTAATCTAATCTCATTTTATTATTTCCACTATTATTTTATAATTTCGTTAGGAGGCCCATTTTAGACCTCAAAACGCCCCTAATGAGATCAACATGAAATAGGATTGGGCTTATATTTTCTCCCCTATGCGATTCCGGGTTGAGAATGATCTCCTCGATGTGATTCTAGGGTTGAGATATGCTCGCTTGTGTGTTTGGATATCCTATTGCTCGATATGGGGTCATAATAGTAGCTCCCCATGAGATTCCATATCGAGATGTGCTCCTTGATGTGGTTCTAGGTTGAGATGTGCTCCATGATGGTATGCTCTCTAATGATGATACAGATCACATATTTCACTCCCCGCTGATAACCCTAGGCAGTAGTCGGTTGGAAGTGATTTCGAGCAGTAGCCTGATGGATAGGGAGTGGTAGAATGAGCTCCCCTTCCATGTCGAAATCCTTCTTCTTTTAGATTTGAGAATGTTCAACACATCAGTAAGAATAATCAAGAGATAAGTAGGAATAAGAAACAAATGAATCAAGATGAATAGTGATGATACAGGATAATGAAATACCTAAGACTCTATGGGTTATGATGACATGATTACATGATGATGACTGGTCAGATATTGGCAGGTGGACTTGATCTTAAATGGAGCACATTAGTAATGCTATGCTAATTCCTATTCAGAATAAAACCCAAGATGCTTATCATTTTTTTATCAAGTGCTTAAGGATTCAATACTTTTTCGTAATTAACTTATTCCCATGAGATTTTGTTATGTAAATGTTAAAAACAATTTAACATAAAACATATGTTGAACAACAATAATATAATAACAAAAAACATCAAAATACAACACACAATAAGCACATGATAAAGGAGTTCACCCCTCTTGGGCTATGTCTCCTTGGTCCAGCTTCCAATGGCTTGTGCCACTCTATTATGCTCAAAATTGCAACAAAAGTGTGTTACGATGCTCAGATGCCTTTGAAACTTGTCTCAATGAGCTCAGAATACTCAAAAAATGGCTATCTAGCCTCTTTTTGCATCCCATTTGGATAAGAACTAAAGAAGTTATGACTTCTCACAGTTCTCCCACTATTCACTCCACAAAATGCTCCAAAACGAACAGAAAACCACATTTTCGCTCCAAAATCCACTAACCAAGCAAGTTTTTTGCCGCACCGTGGGCCATAACCTGTCGACCAGATTGCGAATCACAATCAGTGATGTCTTGTGGTAATAAAATGCAGGCTTGTTCTCTGTGTGATTACGATATGAAATTTTGGTTTATCACATCGCAATCTGGGCCAATATCGCATCACAACATCTGGGGTCCGATTCTTATTGCCACTGCGATTGCGATATGTGATCACATCACATTGCTACTCCCAACTTTGTCAGGACTAATTACCTTAACTCCTCCTTGCCTACAATTGCGATATGCGATCGGCCTATTTCCTATGATATGCAATATGCGAGGGCCAATGGTGGCCTGCCACTTGGTGGCTCCTCATTCATTGAAGGGTTTTTCCACATCATCCAATCTTACCATGTAGACAAGTCAAACTTTAACTTTGACTTGTTTTAACTTCTGCATACGAACTCAGATTTGAGTGTTGTTTGCGCCATTGGATTTAGAATGATGAGCTCTTTGATCTAAAGCTAAACTTATCAAGATTTTGACCTTTGATTTTTGAGCATAACTTTTAGCACCTGATCACTCCTCCCTACTGGATCCATTTTGGACCCCAAAAGGATCACTTTCAATTATTGACCAGATGAGGGTATTTTTCCCTCACCTTGCCCTCTTCAATCCATTTGGCCATTGATGGATTTGTATCTTTGAGACCCACTCGAAGATAATCAACCTTTCCCCTCTTTGATGACCTTGTTCTTCTGCTAAGTATGGTGTCTTGCTGAAGATCATCAAGGAATTATGGAGAAAAATCTTCAATTGATGGAATCTGTACACTTTCTCCTTGATCTTCAATAAAATGAGGCTCATACAATCTCAAATTTTCAACATTAACAACGGAATAAATTTTCATATATGAGGGAAAATCAAGCTTGAAAGCATTATTACCAATCTTTTCCAGAATTTTAAATGGATCATAACAGATTGGTTTAAGCTTTTTACCTTCACCTTGAAGCCTTTCCTTGCTAATGCAAAGCCAAACTTCATCACCTACTTGAAACTGATTATCCACACGATGGATATCATGCCTCGCCTTATACTTTCCTTAACTCTTTTCTAGTTTTTCTTGAACTGTTTGGTGAATCAACTGAATTTGTTTGCTTTTTCTATGTCGCTATGTCCATCTACAGTTAAATATTTCTCAAAGATGAAATCCAAAGGTGATTTAGGCAAATAACCAAGACATGCCTCAAAAGGCGAAGTTAGAGTAGAAGAGTGTTTTGCTTGGTTGTAAGCATGTTGAATATAATGCAATTGTTCATCCCACAACTTAGGATGTTTGCTACAATATTCTCTTAGAAAATGACTAACTGTTCTGTTAACCACTTCAGTTTGACCATCTATTTGTGGATGGAAGGTTGTACTTTTCTTCAACTTGGTGTCCATCAAGTTCCATAAAATTGACCAAAAATTCCCAACAAATCTAGAATCGTGATCACTTACAATAGAAGTAGGTAATCCAAAATGAACCCATACATTTTAAAAGAAAAGTTGAGTTGTTTGTTCAACTGTAATTTTTTTTTTACAAGGCATCAATATGCACATCTTGCTGAAATTATCCACAACTACGTACAAATAATCATGACCTTTTCTTGATAAAGGCAGACCTCCCAAAAAATCCATAGAAACACTCTTCCATGGACGTGAAGGCACTGGAAGTGGTGTGTACAATCCTAGTTTCCTATTACTAGGATTACTGATTGCACACAATGAACAACCTTTGATAAAACATCACACACTGTCAAGCATACAAGGCCAGTAAAAGTACCTCTAAATCTTTGCCACTATCTTACTTACACCGAAATATCCAACAATAAGAGAAGTGTGTGCTTCCCTTGTGACATTTACTCTCTCTCCCTATGGAACACAAACTTTTCCCAAATGATACAATAGATTATCATGTGCATGGTAGTCTAATTCCTCAACTTGGTGGCGTTGACTCAAGTTTGAATATACCTCGTGAAAGTCAGCATCTTGTGCATATTGTTCAACATAACTTTCAGGAAAAACGTAATGATTCTTGAGTAAAACTACTACATTAATGACTGGTCTAGAAAGAATATCAACAACTCTATTATGAATACCTTTCTTGTACCTGATTACCAAGTGGAATTGCTGTAAGAATCCCATCCAATGAAAGTGCATTGATTGTTGCAATTTTGTTTGAGATTGTAGATATTTCAAAGGTTGATGATCGGTGTGAATAATGGTTTCTTTTCCCATCAAGTAATGCTTCCATTTCTTCACACTTTACACCAATGTGTCAATATATTTATCATAGGTAGGATAATTAATAACAACACCATTAAAAATCTCAGAATGAAATGAAATGGGCTTACCATGCTGTAAAAGAACTACACCCATGGCGTAGTCACTTGCATCTATTTTTATTTCAAATTGTTGTTTCAAATCTGGCAATGCTAAAAGTGGGTCTGAACTGATCTTTTGTTTTAAAGCATCGAATTCTTTTTTTTTCCTCCCCACTGGAAGACAACCTTCATGCTACTCAAAGCATGTAGTGGAACTGCTATGGAAGAGAAATTGGTGATGAACTTCCTCTAGTACTGTGTTGCTCCAGGAAAACTCCTTACTTCTGTAACTAATTTGGGAATTGGCCAATTCACAATGACCAAAACTTTAGAGGGGTCAATCTTTAGCTCACCTCCTCCAACTATGTGGCCCAAATACACTAAGGAAGTTTTCCCGAACTCCCATTTAGACATATTCAGAAATAACTATTCTTTTTTCATGACATCTAACACTTTCCTCACATCCTTTACATGCTCTTCTCGTGATTTGTTGAATATCAAAATATCATCCAAATAGATAATTATAAACACATCAAGAAAGGATCTTAAAACATCATTCATAAATCTCATGAATGTAGCTGGAGCATTGCAAAGACTGAAACGCATAACCAACCACTCAAACAATCACTTGGTTTTAAAAGTAATCTTCCAAATATCCTCCACAACTATTTTAACTTGATGATATCCACTTCTCAAGTCTAATTTAGTGAAATATTTTGCATTCTTCAACTAATCTAGCAAATCATCTATTCTAGGCAGTGGGTATCAATTCTTTATGGTAATTTTATTTTAGGCTTGATAATCTACACACATATGCTAGGTTCCATCTTTCTTGGGTACGAAAACAATTGGTGAACCACATGGTGAAGTAGAGGGACAAATTACACCTTTATCTAACAATTCCTGGACACGTTTCTTAATCTCTAAACTTTCCATAATTGATATTCGATACATACCGATATTTGGGAGTGGACAATCTTGTTGTAGCTAAAGTTCGTGATGAATTCCCCTTTTTGGTGGAAACCCCTTTGGTTCTTGGAACATATATCCATATTGATTGACCAAATCAACTAAATCATCTTTTAGCTTTACCTCACAACCTGTAAAGGATTCATGCTCCATATCATTTTTCCGCTTGATCATAAGTAGCACAAGATTCTCGCTAGAATTGACCAGTCGCTTCATTTTCCTTGCGCTTTCCAAAGCATTTTAAGCTTTCTGCGATGGGCTATCACAGTATACTTATTACAGATCCATTTAGGCACATCAACCCCAAATTATAGATCGGTACTATTAGGACCCATCAACCCCTAGTGCAGTTTTTACATGCCCTAAAGAAGTTAGTCATCAGAATGCCTTACTTCCAAAGAAGTTCCATCACTGAAAACATCCAAAAACCACCTCTAAGAAGATCAGCGCAGGTAGGCCTTCATTAGGGTGTGTTGTAATGCAAACCATGCACTAACAGGGTGCTATGCAGTGCACTTGGTCCCTCTTTGGCCTGTGTTGAGCGAACTTGAGCAAATTTCCGTGAGGGTTTGAAGATTCCTTATCCATTGGAAGCCTCTAGAAGTTTCTCAATGCCACCTACTCGTTTGAGTTCGCCTTTGGATGAGGAAGGGAATTAGGAAACATCAATCCCCTATCCCTTCTTCCATGGAACTCATTTCTAGATTTAGAAAGGCATTCATTATCACCATTGATGGCATAACCTCCTTCATTCACCTATAAAAATATCACTCATCTAAGATATCAAGCATTGGAAATTGTTGAATTGTAGGGAGATGCTAGTGATATGAGATTAGAATTGATTGCAAGTATTGTGATAGTGTTGAAGTGTCTTGCTTGTCATGAGGTGAAGAGGATGGGATTAAATTGGAAGAGTGTCACTGGATCGAGAACATATGGGTTGTAATTCTTCCTCTTATCAATAAAGTCTTCAAAACTTTTTCTCTTATTCTTGTGTTATATGTTGACGCTTTCATATGTAGGTCATGTTCTCGATTCCAAGTTATTTATAAGCAATAAATCATTATCATTTGATTTGATGGGTTCTTGTTTCTTTCTATGTGTAGGTACTTCTCAAGCTACTTAAGTACAAGAAGGAGTAATGGAATCGGTCAAGGGAGATAAGGAACAAGCGAAAACTACAAGTAGGTTCTCTATTCTCTTATTTTATCTGTTGTTTGTAGGAAAAGTAGAGATTACTTTGTGTGTTGTTTCTAGATCTACTACTAAATCTAGAGGGTTAGGCATTTGTCCATGAACACTAAATATTCCTGAAACAAATTGGAAACTCCGCCGGGGAACAATTATCCATCTTAGTAGCTTATCAGCCTCTTAAGACATTTCTACATACTGTACTTGTGGTTGTTGATTGAATTTCAATCTTCTTTCATTGAAAATTGAGTCAAAACTGTGTCAAAATTTCCTTTAGAATGGCTTACTATCACCAGCGCAGTCCAATGAAGGACACAGTGTGCTACAGTGAACTTCTCGCATAGATCCAGTGCGATTTAGTGCACTGTCTCTAACTTGTGCCTGCGTTGATCTCTTGAGGGTCAGTTTCCCATTTAGAAACTGAAAGTTTTTGCCAATTTTCTCTTGTTTGAATGAGTTGCTGAATGTCAATGATGTTTTGTCTCAGAAAATAGGTTTTCATCTCCTTAGCCAGCCCTACTTTGATTGAATTGATTAATGTTTCTTTAATTTTTTCTTTGTCATTATCAATCTATAGTCAAAATTAGTTTTTGGTTGATTGATCTTTATCGAAAGAAAGTGTCGTAAAGTCATTTTTTCCTTCGAAAACTGAATTGTCATAATGTATTCATTCATAAAAGATCGATTAATTTATATGTGCATATGGTTTGTCTTTTCATCAAAAGTGTCGTAAATTCTTCCTTTCCCTAAAAAGAAATTGTCGCGAAATCATCATTTTTATGAAAAGAGATTTTTGATCTATTGTGCATATTTCCTTTTTTATTCATCATAACATTAAGGGATTTGAAAAGAAAAACTTGCATCGTGCATATTAAATTTTGTGAATGTTTGAAAGGAATGGTTTAGGGAATTGCATCTAGTTTGTGCTCTTTGTTGATTGATCAAGAAGTACTTGTTTGCTCTATCCCTAGTAGCTAGGATTTTCATTGTTAAATTGAATGGAAAGAATGCTTATCATATTAGTTGCATTTTGGGAATTGCAAACATACATCATGTGGTGAACCTTGAAAGGAAAATTCTAAAGAATATCAACTTAAAATTTATCTGAATTTACCTAATGGATCATTATCACCTAATGAAAAACATTTAGAGGTCTAGGCTAGAGACATGTTTTGGCATCGTAAAACAAAGCAGTTGTCGCTAACTTGTCTACAATACATCCTGAGTGTGATACCTCATTCCACGTACGTGAGTATATCGTAGCTTTTCCATGTACTTTTGGGTATATAGGGCAGTGTTACAGTACGTAAAGTATATGGGAATGCTCTCACTGTGCGGTTTTGCATTAGACATCAATTATACAGATTAGGCCTCCATGTACTTTCAAGTATATATGGGAGGACAACACTAGGTTGCTATCCATCCTTAGGTAACAGAGTCGGCCACCTTGTACACTGTGATACACCAAACACAACATTCGGGGAGATTGCCTGCCCGTATTTCTTGGTCCGCCAGGAGGTATTCTACAGTTCACAGTTTCTTGGTAAACATTTTTGCCTAGATTATCCCTCTTTTGTTTTGTTATGTTACTTTTATTAAAATAAAATTAATTTACTGTAGATAATATATTCCTCACTCACTCCTTAGTTGATCTTAGGTTGAAACATACGGCAACAAATCTAGAGTCCACCGATCAAGGAATTCCTTTCGATGGGAATCCTAGTCCTTTTCCTCCTTTCAGAAATATTGGTGCTTATTATATGGCTACATTGTCCCTTCCGGGATTTACCATTGGCTTGCCAATATGGTTGTTTTCAACCTCCTTGGTTCAAAATGTCGTGATTTCTCCGTAATCGAGTACACCTCCAACTAGACAAAATAAACCTCTAGTTGATCCTAAAGTTGACCCCTTGCCTTCTGTTAGAGTCGGTCTTGTCAGTCCTCCTCAGAGATCAAAACTCTTTTTGCATTTCATTTTTAGGTGTCCCATTCTACTCGATCACCTGCATTCCATTTAGGAGCATGCCATATTTTGACGGAAGGACCTGGTCACTCATTTATCCCTTATGCCATGTCCTACTGGCTCAGCTCTGTTTATTAAAGTTCATTAAGACAGTCTCGAAATCATTTACAGTCTTTTTTTTATCGCTTGATAAGCAAAGAGTCAACTTGGTCATTAGGTCTAGGGTTTGCAAATTGTTGTTCTCAAAGTGCTTCAATAATACTTGCAGGCCAGAGGAAGGTTCAATAATTCACTCAAATGATGTTTCTGAGCAAGAAAAGATGAATTTTGGAAAACTAAGAGAGGTTTTTGTCCAAAATAGGCCAAGGAAGAAAAAATCCTTCACTTTTTACACAGGTGTCATGGTTTTAGAGAAATGTCAAAAATACAATTGCCTCGGGAGAATTGATGCACCTCTAAAGTGACCTTGGGAAAATCAAGTTTTCTCCTAGCTTGGTTAGCCAAATGACTTGCTTGATGAGTAAAATGATAACTAGACACAAAGATATTTCCAATGAGCTATCATGAGCTCAATTTGGAGTTGAGGAACACCTTCAAAAGTTGACTGCAATAGCACTCTGCCTTGAGGCAGCCTCATTTGGCACATTTTGACCAGTCTTGGGAGATTTAACTTTTGGCAGGGCAAATGAACTCCAAATTGAAAAATTATAGTTGGGTTAGAAAGTAGACTCAAAGGCCTTTCCAACGAGCTATCCTTTGCCCAATTTAGATACCGAGAAGGCATCCAAAAGTCTCCTGCAAAAACCACTACACACAGGCTCTATGCGCCGTGCCTCAAGCCCAGTGCGCTACGCCATATGTATCATATGTATCCTCTGTTTCTCTCTGTTTCATATGTATCATGTGATTTTTTGCAGTTCATTCATGATCGTTTCCAGCTAAACACTTTTAAGTGAGAAAGGTAGAATTCAGTCATTGCTCTACCTTGAGGAAGTGTTCAGACTTTATGTGTTTTCTTCTGCCTGGAAAGGATTCATACATTAATGCCCTTTTCATCTTTCTTAAACAGTCTTTTCACCTCATTTAAATTCAATTTGATTGCTAAAACCTCATGCCTATCTCGCCTTATGAAATATCCTGTGCCTTTGGTTAAATCTCTGCTCATGCTGTCCTTGTCCCATACAGCCCAGAAACTCAGTCATTTATTAAATTATCTTTTTCATATCTGTTTACTAGCCTAAAATCATTATCAGTTTTGCATTTGGGTCATCTTAGGCCCTATTGGATATCTTTTGCCAAGATAGACCTGGAGAGAGCCCTCTCCTGTCCTCGTAGGGCTAGCTACGAGGCTGAGCTTGGTTTGATGTTACCTTGAATCCTACTTTCCTTCAACCTAAGGCAAATTCGAGCACTAACATAGTGGCGACCATACTGGGGAACGAAAATGATTTGCTTGAAGATTGTCTTGCCCCAGTACATGTATTAAGTTCAGATCTGATGGTTGATGGTGGACAACGATCAGATAGAAGACAACTGAAATCATTCACCTGGCGACTCCATTCACTGAAGAATCCAGCAATCAATCCTTCATGGTGACTCCACTACAGAGAGATCAGTAGCTTTGAGATTTTCAAGATGGAATGGGTTGCATGAAGATACTCTCGCATGAGCCGAGATCACATCCCAGGTTTTCCAAATAAAATGCCCAAGGTGGATTGGCTTCAGAATTTGCCTATGTTCAGAAATGTGGAAGGTAATGACGCTGCTCTTCATCTGGTGAAATTTCACATTCATGTGCATAAACTAAAGATCAATTTTCTTGAATACTGTTTGATGAGAATGTTTATGGCTACTCTGGAAAATGAAGGCTGATCTTGGTATGAAAGTTTGCCACCTGCTTCTATTCATTATTTAAAAGAGTTTCATGCAATATTCTTTGAAAGGTATAAAGAATCATATCCATCCTTGGCTTTAGTTGAGGACTGTTGTAGCCATGTTAATAGTTTTATTGAAGATCTTGAGAATTTTTATGGGCGTGATGACTTGATGGACAGAGAAATAATGGAAGCATTGTATGAAAATCCATTTCAGCAGCATAAAGATGATCATGGAAATTTGCAGCAGGATCAAGATCTTAGTACAGTGGAAGATGAAGGAGTTTTGCATCTTGACAGTCAGCAGAAATTACATGAAATGGATCAGCTGTATAAGGAAAATTTGTATACACCTTCACTTGAAATTAATGAAGAAAACCACTGTTTGAGCAGAAGACAACAAAAAGTATTATCTCCTCTGTCTGAAGATGAGATAGATCAACTCTTGCACGGTCATGTTACAACTCAAGTCAACACAGATCTGCAGTGTGAACATGGTCAAGAAGTTGATGGTGGAACTTCTTCCTCTGCTGAAAAGGATGACAGTCCTGTAAATAGCTTTATAGATCAGTAGGTTGAAGATTTCCATATGGCTAAAAGTGATGAAAGAAAAAGTGTCGTTTCAGATATGTCCATAGAAGAAGACAGCATGCAAGGAAGTCCAGTTCTGATTCCAGAATGTGATAATGTCAATACAACTATTTCAGATACAGAGTCAGATTTTAATGACCAGGAATACAGTTTGTTGAATCTCATGAAGGAGAACCCCGCTGCTGAAATCATTTGGAATAAAGAAGACAGAGTTATGAATCCAAATGTTCTCATGTCATCAGAACGAAGCCTTCATAAAGAGGTAATCCAGTTCGTTCATGAACAACAAGATGAGAATTTTGTTCAAGTAAGTAAAAAGGTTTCTCTGGATGAATCTGTGGTAGATGATATAAATGTTAGTGTTGGGTTTCAAGAATCATTTGAAGTTTCTTTTCTCATGATTGATGAATGCAAAGACAATCTGGCTGTCATATCATATGAAGATGATCTACAATATATTCAGACTTCAGCAGACCAGACCATTCAGGATTCCCTTTCATATTCTTCCTCATATGTATCATGTTTTGAAAAGTTTTTTGAAGAGGAAATCTGCTCATCCACTTGTTCAAAAATTTTTGAGGACCAGTACCATACTTTTTCTGAAGTACATTATGAAGGAAGATCAAAATCAAAAGAAGAAGACATCTTGTTTCCTCAGCAGGAGGGAAATATTCATGTTTTTCATGATCCAATGGGAAATCTGTTGCAGTCAGTAGTGAAGGTGATTATTGTAGTATTCAGTGATGAAGGAGATCATGGTCAACTGTGTTTTTGGATGCCTAGTTACTAGTATCTGTTGTTGACCAGAACATTTGATCAAGAGAATCAATCAAGGAGGCATCTACTTGATTGGTTACATTGGAAGACACATTACACATGATTGTACATATTGCATTAGTACGCAGGTGGCTATCATCATGATTTGAAAGCCTCGAATCTTGATGGACCACTGCCATTGAACAAGTTTTGTAAGTTCTTGTTTTAGTTAAGTCAGTCATGAGTCATTTCCTGTTGCATTGAGTCAATTTTTTTAGTCATGTTGGTTCCATAATTAAGTCGGTCTGAGTCCGATTTCAGTCAATAAATTAAGTCATGTGGATTTGTCAAGTCATCGATTCCATAGCCCAATGGACGAAGGCACTGTTTGCTCTCCCAAACATCTGTAGTTCTAGGCACCTCCAGGGAGCTACCATCCCCCATTGGAGCCAATGTTAGAGTCAGTCTTGTCAGTCCTCCTCAGAGATCAAAACTCCTTTTGCATTTCATTTTTAGGTGTCCCATTCTGCTCGATCACCTGCATTACATTTAGGAGCATGCCATATTTTGACAAAAGGACCTGGTCACTCATTTATCCCTTATGCCATGTCCTGCTGGCTCAGCTCTGTTTATTAAAGTTCATTAAGACAATCTCAAAATCATTTACAGTCTTGTTTCTATCACTTGATAAGAAAAGAGTCAACTTGGTCATTAGGTCTAGGGTTTGCAAATTGTTGTTCTCAAAGTGCTTCAATAATACTTGCAGGCTAGAGGAAGGTTCAATAATTTACTCAACTAATGTTTCTGAGCAAGAAAATATGAATTGTGGAAAACTGAGAGAGATTTTTGTCTAAAATAGGCCAAGTAAGAAAAACCTCCTTCACTTTTTACATAGGTGTCATGGTTTTAGAAAAATTTCAAAAATACAATTGCCTCGGGAGAATTGATGCACCTCTAAAGTGACCTTGGGAAAATCAAGTTTTCTCCTAGCTTAGTTAGCCAAATGACTTTCTTGATGAGTAAAATGATAACTAGACACAAATATCTTCCCAATGAGCTATCCTGAGCTCAATTTTGAGTTGAGGAACACCTTCCAAAGTTGACTGCAACAACACTCTGCCTTGAGGTAGCCTCATTTGGCACATTTTGACTAGTATTGGGAGATTTGATTTTTGATAGGGAAAATGAACTCCAAATTAAAAAAATTTAGTTGGGTTAGAAATTAGACTCAAATACCTTTCCAACGAGCTATCCTACGCCCAATTTGGACACTAGGAAGGCCTCCAAAAGTCTCCTTCCAAAACCGCTATGCACAGGCTCTATGCGTCGTGCCACTTCTCTATGCGCCACGCACGTGGCGCGTGCTTATGCTAGGGAGCTCTAAATTGCAAAAAAATTATATTTTTGGATTTGGCATGAAAAATCATGACTGATGGTGCATGGCCAAGAAATTTGGGCAAGTTTTGAGTTCCCAAACCTCTCCATCGGTCATTTGGGTGGAAAATGCAACGCTGGCAAACGGTTGGCTCTTCAGCTTCAGTTCACTAATGATGATTAAACGACTCCCTATCTTCAGTGATTTTCTTTCCCACTTCTGAGGTTATTTATTGTATTGAAAAATCATTTGTAAGAGGTTATGAGTTCTGGGAAACGGTGGAGGAATAACTCAACGTCTGGCTGTACAGTTTTGACAGAGGATTAATTAAATGTGCAGCTCTGATTTATAAGATTCTTGCAGTATGAATTTAGCATGTGTTTTTTCTCTCTGTTTCATATGTATCATGTGATGTTTTGTATTTCATTCATGATCATTTCCAGCTGAACACTTTTAAGTGAGAAAGGTAGAATTCAATCATTGCTCTGCCTTGAGGAAGTGTTCAGACTTTGTGTTTTCTTCTGCCTAGAAAGGATTCATACATTAATGCCCTTTTCAGTGTTCTTAAACAGTATTTTCACCTCATTTAAATTCAATTCGATTGCTAAAACCTCATGCCTATCTCGCCTTATGAAATATCCTGTGCCTTTGGTTAAATCTCTGCTCATGCTGTCCTTGTCCCATATAGCCCAGAAACTCAGTCATTTATTAAATTATCTTTTTCATATCTATTTACTAGCCTAAAATCATTATCAATTTTGCATTTGGGTCATCTTAGGCCCTATTGGATATCTTTTGCCAAGATAGACCCAGAGAGAGCCCTCTCCTATCCTCGTAGGGCTAGCTACGAGGCTGATCTTGGTTTGATGTTACCTTGAATCCTGCTTTCCTTCAGCCTAAGGCAGATTCGAGCACTAACACCTTCTTCCTCGTTTGTTTCTTCCTCCCCTTCTTCCTCTTCTCTTGGTGAAAGTATTGGTACCAGTAACCAGGTGGCTAAGAAGAAGGAGAAAGGGAAGAAGAAGAAGAAGAAGCATAGGGGTAATGAAGCAACCATCACTTTGAATGCAACATCTGATGATAAACCGTCCATCAAGCCTCACAAAGTTCGATATCCATGCAAACTTTGTACGGGAGACCATATTCTTCGAAATTGTCTTGATATTCCTCATATCTTAGATGAATGGTCTTCCCGTCCACATCCTCTTGTGTCATCAACTACAAGAGATCATGTTGGTGACACACCATCAACTAGTGGTAGTAAAGTTCATGGAAAGAAGGGAAAAGTTAAGTTTCCATGTAGGTTATGTGAAGGGAATCATCCCATTCACCTTTGTCCCTATCTAGATGAAGCAAAAAAAGTGTTGGATAACCATCCTACTTCACTGCAAATGATTTCCATCTGGTTACAAGAGACTAATCATACCTTTCCCAAAGAGAGTGAAAATGATACCACTCAAGCTCTTTTCATTTCTTCATATTCAAATGAGCTTGGGGGAAATCCTCCTGTTCCATCAAGACATGAGGAAAATCCTCTCGTTCTTGTAACTCAAGGGGTTAATTCTCCCGTTTCTACGGTACCCCCTCCAAGTAGTCTAGTCACTTCCTTTGATTGGAATCAACTAGAAAGATTCCGCCTTCCTTCTTATGTGCCTTTCCAGATCATAGTACAAGTTTGTAATATGATTCCTCAACTTCTTGGCAAGCGCTCGGTTCACCGCCGCTTGTGCCAGTTACCCAGAATATGTTGAGTTTTAACAAAGGAACTAGTCAACCATTAAGGATCCTCCCTCAGTTACCTATTACTTTGGGAGGAAAAATAGTTTATCTGAATGTGATGGTAGTCCCAGGACCTTTAGATTACAATTTACTTCTTGGACATGACTATGTTTATGACATGGGAGATATTGTTTCCACACTCTTTCGAATGATGTGTTTCCCGCATGAAGGCAGAATTATCACCATTGACTAGCTTTCATTTCCTGGTCCAAATATGGCTTCTAGTCAACCATCTTCCCTAAATGGGTCCTTTTGTACCAATGGTATCACCCCTGCCACAGGTTAATTATGTGGCAACCTGTTCCATACCTGCATCAACTAATACTCAATTCAATGATGTTTTACAACATGTACTAGGGGCATTGGAACCAGATCTCTCCTTCATGATCTCTTATGAGTTGTAAACAAGGAATATGAGGATAATTCTTTGTCTTGTGTCAACCTCATTAAAAAATGAAACAATGACCATGAGGACAGTTCCTGGTCTTGTGTCAACCTCGACAAAAAGTGAAACTAAGGGTATGAGCAGAGTTCCTTGTCTTGTGTCAAGCTCATTAGAAAATGAAATAAGGACCCTTGGATTAAAGTTCCAATTTGAGTCTTTGATTAGATCTCGTAAAATCCCAATCGAATCTTTCACTTGATCTCGTAAGTGAACCTTCATTCCATCCACTTAATAGCCACAAGTAGTCTACTTAGGTGAATGTAATGAAGCTTAGGGGGAATGCACCTAATGGTAAAGTTAAGTTTCCCTGTAGGTTATGTGAAGGGAATCACCCCATTCACCTTTGTCCCTATTTGGACGAAGCCAAAAGGTGTTGGATAACCGTCCTGCTTCACCATAGCAACTTCCATATAGTTATAAGAGACTCTCCCTTTCTTCATGCTGGGGGCATGTAAACCAATCTCAAGCATAGTTCTTAGTTTTAAGCTTGTGTAAAAATGAAACTGAATCCAAGCATATTTTTTCATTTCAAGCTTGTGTAAACATGAAACGGAATCCAAGAATAGTTCCCTATGGTTCAATCTTGTGCAAAAATGAACCCATTTCCATTTTAACCCTTGTGATTATCATTCTATCAGCATTTTCTATCAGATGAGCCTTGGTTGTTTTATTCCATCACCACCATCTCTTTGGCCGATCATACGCTTTCACTTGGTTGTTTTACCCTTTTTTGAGGAAAAGTTGCAATGAGTGGTCTTATTAGCCAACCTCTTCACATAAATCAACATGTTTTGAGAAGTTCCCACATCACCAGAACCAGTTGCTACCCTAGACACCACTCGTTCCTCAAAATGGAGTCTTCTTTAAGCTCTTTTCAAACTCTTTAAACATGAAAAGATTGCTGAGTGCTTGTCTTTTCCAGCTCATTAAAGGATTGGAAACGATATATCTCTTGTATTATTTTACGCTTTTTCAGACTTGAGAGAATATTTTACAAAAAATAACTTGTAGAGTTTCCTTTTCATCCCTTTTCAAACTCTTTAAACATGAAAAGGACTGAGTTGTCTTTGTCGTTAAACTGGTTAAAAACATCAAATAGCATCAAAGTTGTCCATCTAGATAAGGCCGAGTTTCACCTTCGCTAGACTCATTAAAGCATCAAATATCAATGGGTTCGCTCGAAGGGTGAATTATACAAAAAGAATATGTTATCCTCCTCAAGCTTGATAAAAAATAAAGAGGTACTGGTTAACAATGACTAGGGAAAATGGAAAAAGTTGAGAAAATTTTATGCTAGTGAGTCGCTCTTGAACATGACACTTTCACTTCATCTCATGACTATTTGGGTTGGGTCATTCAGCTTGATGGTTATCACACCATTGGTCTATCACACCATCCATCACTTTTGTTTTGGGTCAACACTACCAATTCATCTGAGTGTCGACAATATGTTCAAGAGAAGTCATCCAGTTAAAAATTCATCTGTTGGAATATAGTAAACCTTCATTTTCATTACCTCCATTCCTGAACCTTGTGTCGTCAGTCGATTCTCATCTCCAAAATCATTTACCTTGTTTCGTGTCGTAGATGTGGGATACATCAAGGCCCTCCCGCGATGAGTCACTTCTTGTCGACATCAGCTCATCATCCAAGAAGTTGACTTAGAAACTCCCCTTCAGTGCCTTGAAGCTTGCATACATCAGTGGTAGGTTTCTCGCTTCTGGTGATAGGTTGACATCAATGGCCTTCGATCGAAAGACTTTGTATGGTGTTCGACATCAAATCATTTATTCACACCATGCAAAATGTACTGTAGTACCTTGAGGGTTATTTTCATTATCGATGATTCATCTCACATCTGTTAATGACTTACATCATTGGTTGGTAATCAGATGATGTTTTTCCATGTTTGACTTCAAAACATCTATTCACATGGTTAGACTTGTACATCGAGTGAAGATTGAACGAGATTGAAGACCCCAGATCTAGTTTCATCCATCTAGGCTACGATATTTTCAGGAGTACTAAATCAAATGTACAATGGCCTTACATAGATGGTCATCCTAATCATGGGTCTATATCTATAGAAATATGAGTATATATCTATAGAAGACTATCTGATTTATGTACATGTAATGAAAGTTTATAAGCTGAGCATGGGTATGCCTCCCTTAGCTAGTTCATGAGAAAAATCAAATTATCATGATATATGTACTGTAATTGATGCATGTCACCTTCTGTTCGAAACCTACTCTCCTCATGATAAAGCATTTCACCCAACATATATATTTACGACTTCATGCTTTAAGGGGAAACTATTATAGATCCATTTAGGCACATCAACCCCAAATTATAGATCAGTACTATTAGGGCCCATCAACCCCTAGTGCAGTTGTTACATGCCCTAAAGAAGTTAGTCATTAGAATGCCTTACTTCCAAAGAAGTTCCATCACTGAAAACATCCAAAAACCACCTCTAAGAAGATCAGCGTAGGTAGGCCTTCATTAGGGTGCGCTACAATGCAAACCATGTACTAGGAGGGTGTTATGCAGTGCACTTGGTCCCTCTTTGGCCTATGCTGAGAGAACTTGAGAAAATTTCTATGAGGGTTTGAAGATTCCTTATCTATTGGAAGCCTCTATAAGTTTCTCAATGCCACCTGCTCCTTTGAGTTTTCCTTTGGATGAGGAAGGGAATTATGAAACATTAATCCCCTATCCCTTCTTCCATGGAACTAATTTCTAAATTTAGAAAGGAATTCATTATCACCATTGATGGCATAACCTCCTTCATTAACCTATAAAAAGATCACTCATCTAAGAGATCAGGCATTGGAAATTGCTTGAATTGTAGGGAGATGTTGGTGATATGAGATTAGAATTGATTGTAAGTATTGTGATAGTGTTGAAGTGTCTTGCTTGTCATGAGGTGAAGAGGATGGGATTGAATTGGAAGAGTGTCACTGGATCAAGCACATATGGGTTGTAATTCTTCTTCTTATCAATAAAGTCTTCAAAACATTTTCCATTTACGCTTGTGTTATATGTTGACACTTTCATATGTATATCATGTTCTCGATTCCATGTTATTTATAAGAAATAACTCATTATCGTTTGCTTTGATGGGTTCTTGCTTCTATATGTGTGTAGGTACTTCTCAAGTGGCTTAAGTATGGGAAGGAGCAATGGAATCGGTCAAGGGAGATAAGGAACAAGTGGAAGCTACAAGTAGGTTATTTTTTCTCTTATTTTATTTGTTGTTTATATGAAAGGTAGAGATTACTTTGTGTGTTGTTTCTAGATTTGCTACTAAATCTAGAGGGTTAGGCGTTTGTCCAAGAACACTAAATATTCTCGAAACAATATTTTTGGCATTATGATGCATGTGTTGTACTTGATGGAAACCCACTTGTAATAGAATAACTCACTTGTATATGGTAACTAGATGAATCTACATAACTAGATGAATCTATAGGAGAGATATCAGATGTGACAAAATGCATGGGAGTTGTGTTTACAGATGTGACAAAACATAGGGCAGTTCAAAGGAATCATTTCAGAAGTAATATGAAAAATTATTACAGTGTAACAGGTCTATTCAGAGGTAATAGGGCACTGGTATAGAAGAACAGGAAGATGGAACTAAGTTCTACTGAGCAGAATAAATAAGGTAAAGGAAAAGGTTGATGTAAAGTAGTTTAAGAAGTATATGTCGGTCCACTTAGTCAAAACAACGTATACACATTGGTCCACAAAACAAAAGGAGCGTATACATATACATGCACTCCCACAGGAGGAAACGTGCATACATGTTGGAAAACCAAGGTTTTGGTCTAAGGTATTTGGTCCAAGGTATTTGGTTTGAGGTATTGACCCTAGGTATTTGGTCCAAGGTATTGGTCCTAAGTGGTTTTGGTCCGAGGTACTGACAAAGGATCTAAGTATATAAGGAGGAGAAGATCAAAGGGTTATTTGTTCAAGTATTGAATATCTTATGAAGTGTTATATCAAATATTCAAGTTATGGGTTTCTGATACTTTGCTTGATCTGAACTAAGGATGCACCTATGTGGTTGATGATGGATGATGGATCGGGATCATAAGACCTAAAATGAATTATCATTATATGGTTTGATCATGGATAGTCTAGATCTGAATACTGACACATGTTTTATTCTACAAATGTTTTGATCTGGGTATGACTAAAGTCTGGAATAGTTGTGAAGTTTTTAAGTTAGTATTCGCAGATTTGTACGCTGGTTCACTTTGATAAAAGTGCATATACATGCTGGTTCGACACACCCAAGTAGCCTATGCAAAATAAAAGCTTGATGTTTGGGGATGACTGATCTATCAGATCAATGTTGTTGTTTTACTATTGTTTGTCAATGAAGTCTTCTTAGATATGTACATAAAACTGAATGCATAAAGAGTTTATGTCTCATTGAAGAATTGTTTAAGAAAGAAGGGTGATCCTCGTTGCTATCTGTTTAGAACTCTGCAATATGAGAGTAGATCTTCAGGATGTCACTAGTTGGTACAGTTTATGGTTCAGAGGTTTTATGATTCAGTATCTTTAGAGGTATACGCAGGTTGGGCAAAAGGAAGTAGTGTATACATACAGGTTTGCTTCATTAAAGGAGAGTATACATTTTGACACATGTCTTTTGAGGTTATAGTTAGTTCTGGCTGTTGATACAGTGTTCTGGGTTCAGATCTTTGTATTAGTTATAGTGATATGTCTGTTCCAGTTGATTGGTTGATTTAGTTGTTTCAAAGGTTCACTGGTTGTTTGATTCAGTTGTGCCAGAGGTTTAGAGGTTTAGATGATTGATTATTTTAGTTATATTAGAGATTAATGTTTGGGTTTCAGTTATATCAGTGATTGGTTGATATAGATGTATTTTATGGTTGTATTGCAATTGTGATTGATTTTGAGCTTCAATGTTGTTGATGGGTCCAGTATGAAAATTTGATGAAATGTGGCCTTCAGATTGTGGTGTTGTGTTCTAGGAGTATCCAGTCTAAAAATTCATGAAACATGGTCCCTGGAGGAAGAGAGAAGGTCGTAGCCTTCTGTAGGTTAGCGCCTATATACTAGTAAACATATCAGCCGGTAAAGGAGCCAGGGGGTTGGATCTCCCTTCCAGTAGTAGCTGGAAAACGAGTGAAGTTTGGAGACTTTTGTAGGTTGGCGCCTACGTACTAGTAAACGGATCGGATAGTACAAGAGCTAGGGGGTTGTAGCTCCCTTCCAGTAGAAGCTGGAGCCTTCTGCAGGTGGGTGACTGCGTACTGGTATGATTTTGCACTAGTACAAGATTGTAAACAGGATTTTCTTATATTAAAAGAAGACAACCGTAGGTGGTTTTTGTCCTGCATTGGTTTTCCACCTTAAATCTTGGTGTTCATGTGTGTTGCTTATGTGTGATGGTTTATTCTGTTATTACTACACATGGTTATTGTTTAATGTTTAATAAAGTACTGATGCACTGATTAAAGATCAACATATGATGAATTAACTGAATCATAATCTCACAGGATACACGCTAGTTGCCCTAATAACAGTTGCGTGCACACGCGAGTTCCCTTCTTTGAAGTAGCGTATATAAATCTGATTATGGAAATGAAAGAGTTATTGATTTGCAAATAATGATTCACCCCCCCTCTCAGTATTATTTCCAACAATGGGAATCAGAGCAGGTCCTTTGGCAAAAGCTTGATCGCTTGAAGGAGATCTGTAGAAACAATGGGAAAGAAGTTAAAGAAGAAAGCACCTCAAAAGAAGAAGAAATCCCAAAAGGAACTATGATAGTTGGAGAGATGATTGGGGATTATATGGAAGCAACTCTTCAGATTCAGAATCACCTCAGAATGAAGATGAACAAGCAAAAGAATTATCAGGTATGAATTTGTTTTCCTCTGGTGATACATTTCTCTGTTCATTTTAAGACAATGAAAGTGACATCGAAACAATTGAATTTTATCTTATGGGTGAAAAAGAAAGAAATCAAATAGAGGTCGAATTTAAAAGGCTTACGGACACAATTAGAGATCAAAAAGATCTAATTGATAAAAGGGAATGTGCCTACAAAGAAGAAGTTACCAGGTTAAAAGCCCAATTGAAGGAAGGAAACAAAATAAATAAATAGTACAAAGAAAAGGAAGATCAAAGTCAAAGGCTGTAGGATGAAGTGACATCATTGAGAAATGAAGTGAATGTAAAAGACACAACAACCAAGGAACTTATAGAAAGAACCAACTACTGTGAAGGTCTTGAAGTTGTGGTCGTTTCTCTAAAAGAGGATCTCAAAAATTCAAATAAGTGGAATGAAGAACAAGAAAATGAAGTTCTCGAATTAAGGCAACAAGTGGAAGAAGGAAGAAAAGCTGAAGAAATCATGAAGAAGCAATATCTTGAAAAGGAAGAGAAATGTCAGGTTGAGGTAAATATCCGAAAAGGTAAATTAGAAGAAAAGGATAAAATTTTACGATTTCAAGATAGTACTAAGATTTTGGATGATATTCTTAGTATTCAAAGGTATCTTGCTAACAAATATGGTCTTGGCTTTCATGAAACTGTTAAAGGTGAATCTAGCTCACAAACTGAAGCAAGGAACTCTAGTGCAAAATCTGAAATGCTAAACAAGGAGATAAGAGGTCAACCCCATCAACAACCAAGGAAAGAAATCCTTCAGATAAAATCATTTACTCCTAACTATGGAAGTGATAATCGGTTCTTTCCTCTTCTGAACAATGTTGAATGTTTTACATGTCATAATTTTGGACATGTTGTAGCCAGATGCAGAAGTAGAATGATTCAAGCTAATAAATGTCACACATAAAGATCATCATCTTCCAGGTACTTTAAGGGATATTATTTTTCCTGCAATATGTTTGGTCACAAAGCCATTAACTGCTATAGAGGGAATATGAAACATATAAGATGTTATGCTTGTAACAAGTTTGGGCATATAGCAAAAGAATGCAGGAGCAAATTTTGGCCAACGTACCAAAAGGAATAGACATCATCACACTCCAAGGTATGGAAGAAGAAGGAATTACAAACAAAAAGATGTGGCATAGCTCAGTATACATACATAACAGACTCAGAAGGAACTGAAAGAATGAAATTTCAGTTTTCTAATTCTCATATGCAGTTATCATGATATACGTGAGTTAGAAGTTGCACAGGCATGTATATGTTGGTTTGATGAATAAGTAGTGGGATAGACTCAAAAAAATGAGTTTATATGGTTCAAACAATTATCAATTATCTTTTTTGTCTTGATGATTGATGGCTACAGTATGTGGATATTATTTACAAGTGCTTTTGATCCCCATAAGTTGTTGATGACTTGATGAATATTTGATTGATGATGATGCCTTGATATTTCTTATTGATATATGCAATGATCAGACTTGACAGTGAATAGGTATCATAGGTTCAGGGGGAGAATATGTTATGCTTCTAATATTGCATTGTTGGCATTATGATTATAAGTCCTTGGTACCTAATGACTCTTATCAATGGTGATGATGCTTATGTGGCTAAAATTTTTAAATGATACATCAAGCTATGTTACAGTTATGAGTTTCCCATGATGAAATCTTAGATGATACTTTCTTTGCTTGGGGTTACATAGTTGTTATTCAGATCAGATTTATGGATGATTGTGGATGACTTTTTAATGATGCATACAATACATATATGTTGCTTACATGGTGATATTCATAAGGACAAGGTGAAGTACAAAGCTTGAGTACACAACTTCATTATTTGATGATGAGCCACTTATTTCTTTTATGCTGGTGTCATCATGCCTTCAAATATGCATAAAGTTCATATGGTGCAGTTATGATGTAGTATTCCTATAGCTCTTGGCTCTCACATGGTTGAGGATTGTTTCTGTTGATGGTATTAAGAAATCTTGACAAATGACCATGAGCCCATGGTTTGCTAGATACATAGTTGAAGGATACACATTATGTTGGATACATGGATGATTACTTAAGTTTCATATTGACAAATATCATTGGTTGGCCAAGAGAATGGTGTTATTGTAGGTCTCATAAAGACATAGATATTTTAAGACATGAATATTCAGAGACATGGCTTACTTAGTCACATAATGATGATGACTTCTTACTTTATGATGATAAGTTTGATACTCACACATGTTGCTTATCATGGTTGATGCTTATCAAATGTGGGATGTTCCCTAGTGATGATACATGGTTGATATATTGAGGGATCTTCTGGAAAGATCATGCAGTTCGTGATGATGATATGATCATAGATGATGACTATGGTGTTTTCACATACACATGATATGAATGATTTTGTGTTACTGTTTGGACATGGAAGGTTATGATAAGGCTATTTCTTCTAATGAAATAGAGAAAGTGTAGGTTTTAACCCCGTATAGAAATTACCTGCATACGAATTCTAAAACACGGAAAATAAACAATGCGAGAGCATAACACATAAAACACATATACACAAAGATTTTCCCCTGCATCCCAAAACTGGGACTACCAGCTTGATTTTTCATTATGTTCCTTTAAATGTTATAATACATATTTATACATGCCAAAGCATCCAATACCATGGACCAAAAACCATTGCATCCAATACCATGGATCGAAAACCATCACGTCCAAACAAATGTGTGAAAATCATGCACAAAACCATAGGTGGGTTCGCCCAACCTAACATAGGATCCAAAACCAAAATTTTCTGGGGTGCTGCCCCGGACCCCATAGAGTGGGGTTACTTGCACCACTCAAACCCCTTGTGACTTCCCCCACTACGCAATCGGTGCAACAAGGGGGGCCTCCGCCCCCCTCCTAACCCCCTAGTTAACTACGTGGGCTAGTCGTGGAAAGAATATAACACAACCCAACATTCTCCCACTTGTTGTTTTCATTCCATAGGGGGCCATAAGAGAGCTTAGTCATTTATCTAGCCCTGCAATGCCCATTGTTTCTCTACACCAATACAAATTCTCAGAGCTCATAGATTTTGTCAATGCATCTGCGCTATTATTCAAAGTGTCCACCATTACCAGCACCACCTTTTTCTCTTCTATCATATCCCTCACAAAGTGATACTGAACATCAATTTGCTTTGTCTTTGAATGATATACAGGGTTCTTTGCGAAGAAAATTGCACTTTGGCTATCACAATCTATCCTTATAGCTCCTTGTACTAACCCCATATTTGAACACAATCTCTACAACCAAACTGCTTCCTTGCTTGCATGAGTGGCTGCCATGTATTCTGCCTCTGTAGTTGATAGTGCCACTACAGATTGTTTCTTACTCATCCAACTGACTGCACCTCCAAATAGGTTAAACACATACCCACTTGTAGATCTTCTCTGATCCAGATCTCCAACCCGGTCTACATCAACAAAGCCATGAATATACAACACTCTATCCAATCCTGGTCTTCCTTGGTAGCACAAACCATAATCACTAGTGCCACCCAAATACCTGAAAACCCGCTTCACTACTGTCCAATGCTCCTTTCCTGGTTTTGACATAAACATGCTCAATACTCCCACTACATGTGCAATGTCTGGTCTAGTACAGACCATTGCATACATCAGGCTACCGACTGCACTTGCATATGGAACACGGGACATGTCCTGTTCCTCTTTTTGCGTCTTGGGACACTGTTCAATAGATAACTTTACACCTACAGGAATAGGAACCTTCACCAGTTTACTATTTTGCATATTAAATCTCTACAATATTGTCTCGACATACTTCCCCTGGTCTAACCAGAGCTTCCTCTTTGCTCAATCTCTTTTAATTTCCATGCCCAAAATATAGTTTGCAACACCAAGTGTAGAAATTTCACCTATAGAACAAACCAATATATGCAATGTCCTAAAGCATAATACTTGTTCTACTTCTACAAAACATTAAGCGGAAGCATAATCGAATTCATGAGCAAAATCAAGTAGAAACATGCATAACTGATCAAGAGAAATAATCACACATAACACAAGATATATCCAGGGGAAAGCACTAGCATAAAACCCCAACCATGTATTATCAATCAAGTGGAAATCCTCTTCACAATACAAAAAGAATTAGCTCTTAGGCTATTTAGTTCTCAATGAACTATGAAGATATGAAGATATGTCTCATGAACCAACCAAGTCCTATTTATATAGGCTTTACCTATGGTCCTTGCATAGTTTTCTTAGGAAATAATAGCAAAAGCATATGCTATTAATTCCAAACATACCAAATTAACCAATGGCCTAACTACACAATCCTTGAGGACACTAGTTCCTCAACCATGCAAAAAATACTTCCTAGAAATAGTCAAGCATCTGATAGTACATTGTCCCACATCTGATCTCAACTGGGTCTCTAACATAACTGACATGCAACAATTAGCCATGAGTGAATCCTCAGTTATCTAAAATAATAGTTTTCACATGCATGCAAACATTAACAAACTATATTTTATTATTTTAACAACTTGTTAAAATAATCTAACTGGACTTGACTAGTTAGAACTAAGTCAATTGATTCTCTCATTATAGAACTCATACTTATTCCCTCAATCAGTGGACAACTCATGTGCATGCTCACAAAGACTTCAAATTCGAGTTTCCTTAACTAATTAACTCAATTGAATTAATTAATTAATATTTCCAACTGTTTTTAAGACCAAAATTAATTTTACTTCCTATAGATAGAATAGGGACTGCTATAAATAGGAAGGGACCCAGAAATGCTATTTTAGAACTTACTATTTTTAACAGTTTCACCTCTCACCCAATGTAGCCAATGAACTCCTTGGCCAAACTGCTATTTTTAGACATGTTATTTTTTAGCAAGTCTATTTTTAGCACATTCTAAATTTAACATTTCTTGTTGCACATTTTTCAACACTCCCTCTCAACAAGAAAGGCTTCCTCTCGAACCCAATCCTGTAACTCTGGAATGTTCTGCATGCAACACATCTACCCGGTCCACTTTCTCTAATAACACTTGGAACAAAAACACTCCCAACTGACCACTTTGTTGGGCTAGGAATATACTTTGATGCTGAAGCTCTACTTGCTGCTGACAAGTGATCCCTCTCTAACATCTGCGCTACTGCAACATCTCCATGCATCTCACACCATTGCACACCTCTCTGTGCCACCTAGAACTATGCAAAACACTTGTGCCTCTTGCATTGCTGCAGCCTGCTAGCTATGCGCTGTCCTGGGATTCCCTACACTATTGCTCTCTCTACCGCTCCATCCGCATCTGTCTCTACCCAACCAGTCAGTTCCTGCTACTCCACATCGGGGCTACTGTAGCAAGGTCTCATCCAAGAGGTTGGGTACCTCAAGGATCCTGCCCCTCCTCCTTGGGACGATCACTCTATATCGCCCCACCTCCTACCTGGAGGTATGGCTGAATGTGATCCCTCAGCCCACGTAGCTTGAAGTTTCCCCCTACTGGAGGTCTCTGCATGAGTAGATGTCTCTACTTGATCTCCTCTCAACTTCCCCTGTTGTGGATACTCCACAACCTCCTGAAGTTGCTGCACCAATCGTGGCTCCTCCACAATCGTCTAAGACTTCTTCTAGCTCTGCATGTTGAGAGGTAATATACCCTCCCTCTCAACCACCAAGTCTCCATCAGTTGCCTTCTTTCTCAAGGCTTTGCATGCATCTTGAACCTCAATAGCATACAGGTTCTTGACCTGTGAACCAATCTACTTCACCTGTCTAGTGATGATGTGTCTAAGGAAAACCTTTCCGTTACTAAAGACTACATCATAGCCTCTATCTTCTAGCATTGTGATTGACACCAAGTTTCTCTTCAGTCCTGGTACATACTTGACATTGGTCAAGGTAAGGTGAGTTCGATGCTCCCTCTGAAAAATAACCGTGCCTACACTTGAGACACTATACTTCTCATCATTACCCATCGCTATGAGTATCTGGAGATCTTTCTCCTCCAAAGTACTGAACAAACTCTTGTTGCTGGTCATGTGGAAAGAAGCTCCACTATCAAGAAACCAACCACTTCCCACCATGGATGAAACCATGCATGTGAAGAGTGTGAAATCCAACTCAAACTCTGAAGCAAGTGCCTCACCTTCAGATCCTTTCTTGGATTTCCTTCGTGGACAATTTGCAGCATAACGGCCCACCTCATGACAACGAAAGCATCACACTTTTGATTTGTCAACCTTCTTCCCATAATTGGAAGAACTAGATTCGGAAAGAGAAACCTTCTCCTTCCACTTCTTTGCCTTGCTCGCTAAGGCATAGTTCTCCTCATCATGCATGGATGAAGAACTGTCTCTGGTGCTCCGTCTGATCTCCTCCTGCATCAAATCTGACCATAGACATTCCTAATATGGTAGTTTCTCCCTTCCATTCACCGAGTGTTGGTAGCTATTCCAGCTCTTAGGAATGCCAAGGAGTGCTATACTCACCATATCCTCATCCGATGTCACGACCCATACACTTGCAAGCTCATCCCTGCATGTGATGAGCTTGGTCAGATACATAGAGATCGTCTCATCCCTTTCACACTTGATCTTTCATAGCTTGTCCTTCAGTGCCAACTTCCTCTGATCACTGCTATTCTGATATAAATCTTTCAATGTTTTCCACATTGCATGCGGAGTCTCCTTCCCATGGAGGCTCAAGACAATGTGATCTCGCACTCCCTCCAAGAGAATTCTCATAGCTCTAGCCACACACTTCCTCCATTCCACCTGCTTAGTCTTGTTAGTAGGCTTAGGGATTTCTTGATCAATGAAATCCTTAAGGCCATTATCTTCCAAAACTGCCTCCATGTGATCCTTCCAAGCTATATACTTTGAGCTTCCATCAAGGGCATACTTAAGCCTCAAACCATAGAATGCCATTGATGAAATAGATGTGATAAGAACTTGAGATATATATCCCGAATAATAAACTTCAAATTTTTCCTGGTAGTATATTGTTCTTTCTTGATCACCTGTGCTCCGATACCATGTAGAAATTTCACCTGTAGAACAAACCGATATATGCAATGTCCTAAAGCATAATACTTGTTCTACTTCTACAAAACATTAAGTGGAAGCATAAAAGAATTCATGAGCAACATCAAGTATAAACATGCATAACTGCTCAAGAGAAATAATCACACATAACACAAGATATATCCAAGGGAAAGCACCAGCATAAAACCTCAACCATGTATTATCAATCAAGTGGAAATCCTCTTCACAATACAAAAAGAATTAGCTCTCAAGCTATTTAGTTCTCAATGAACTATGAAGATATGTCTCATGAACCAACCAAGCCCTGTTTATATAGGCTTTACCTATGGTCCTTGTGTAGTTTTCTTAGGAAATAATAGCAAAAGCATATGCTATTAATTCAAACGTACCAAATTAACCAATGGTCCAACTATGCAATCGTTGAGGACACTAGTTCCTCAACCATGCAAAAACTACTTACTAGAAATAGTCAAGTATCTAATTGTACATTGTCTCACATCTGATCTCAGCTAGGTTTCTGACAGAACTGACATGCAATAGTTTTCCATGAGTGAATCCTCAGTTATCTAAAATAATAGTTGTCACATGCATGCAAGCATTAACAAACTATATTTTATTATTTTAACAACTTGTTAAAATAATCTAACTAGAATTGACTAGTTAGAACTAAGTCAACTGATTCTCTCATTATAGAACTCATACTTATTCCCTCAATTAGTGGGACAACTCATGTGCATGCTCACAAAGACTTCAAATTCGAATTTCCTTAACTAATTAACTCAACTGAATTAATTAATAAATATTTCCAATTGCTGTTAAGACCAAAATTAATTTTACTTCCTATAGATAGACTAGGGACTACTATAAATAGGAAGGGACCCAGAAATGATATTTTTAGAACTTACTATTTTTAGCAGTTTCACCTCTCACCCGATGTGGCCAATGACCTCACTGGCCAAATTGCGATTTTTAGACATGCTATTTTTAGCAGGTCTATTTTTAGCACATTCTAAATTTAACATTTCTTGTTGCACATTTTTCAACACCAAGATCTTTCATGTCGAATTTGGATGACAATTGGGTCTTCAAATCCTGGATAATTTCTTTGTCATTTCCAACCAGCAACATATCATCCACATACAAGACCAAATAAACAACATGGTCACCAATTAATTTAAAATACACACAGTGATTTTCTTTGCTTCTGGTGAAGCCAAGTCCCTGTATAAATGTATCAAATTTATGATACCACATCCTTGGTGACTGTTTTAACCCATACAGAGACTTCTTTAACTTGCATACCAGTTCTTTCTTACCCTTCACCACAAAGCCTTTAGGTTGCTTCATGTAGATTTCCTCTTCCAGATCCCCATGAAGAAATGTTGTCTTCACATCCATCTATTCTACGTCAAAATCAAAAGCAGTAGCAACAGATAAAAGTAATCTAATAGAAGTAATCTTGGCAACAGAAGAAAAAATATCATCAAAATCAATTTCCAGCACCTCGGAATAACCTTTTGCTACCAACCGAGCTTTGTATTTCTCCACCTTTCCTTCTGCATTTATCTTCTTCTTGAACACCCATTTGCTGCCAATGGGTTTCCTTCCAGTCGGCAACTCCACCAGATCCTAAGCCTCATTTTTGTGCAAAGATGCCATTTCATCAACCATGGCCTCTTTCCAGAGTTTTCCATCCTCTGAATATACTGCTTCCTTCACAGTTCTGGGATCATCGTTAGTAATAGATAAAGAAAAATCTGAATAGAAAACAGATGGAATATACCTTTCTGGCTGCCTTCTTTCTCGAACTGATCTTCTCACACCCAAAGTTTGTGGCTCTTCATCTTCTGATTCCTCCTCTACTGTAGATTTTGATTCTTCCTCATTTAGCCCAAACGCTATCTTCACAGGTTCCTTTGGTTGGACTTCATGTTTAATAACATCTTTCACCTCTCTGAACACCACATCTCGGCTATACACAACCTTCCTTGTTACTGGGTTCCAAAGCTTCATGTTTAATAACATCTTTCACCTCTCTGAACACCACATCTCGGCTATACACAACCTTCCTTGTTACTGGGTTCCAAAGCTTATAACCAGTTAAACCATCATTATACCTAATAAAGATGTACTTTTCAGATTTACTATCCAACTTGGTTCGTTTCTCCTTTGGAACATGTACATATGCATCACATCCAAATACCCTCAGATGTGAAAGAGAGGTTTTTTACTAGTCCATACCTCTTGTGGAGTTTTATCCTCCAACGCTAATGAAGGTGATCTGTTGACCAGGTAACATGCTATCTTGACCACCTCTGCCCAGAATTCCATTCCTAACCTGGTGCCACTGAGCATACTTCTTGCCCTTTCCATCAACGTCTTGTTCATTCTTTCTGTAACTCCATTTTGTTGAGGTGTATATGGAGTAGTCTTCTGCCGTACTATACCACACTTCTTACAGAATTCTTCAAATTCCTTGTTGAAAAACTCTCCACCATTATCTGTCCTCAGCACCTTTATATTTTTAAGTATGGGGGATTTACGCAGTGCATTATATTAGATATCATTTTTGGGATTCAACTGCGTTAAGTAAGTCATTCAAACGTATGACCATTTCCATGAGAGGTAGTCGTAACTGACTAATTTCTCATGATTTTTGAATAGTTCACTTAGCACTCATTGCATCGGGTGATGCTCACAGGGGTGAAGAAGTGGGATTGAAACTAGTGAAATGTGGAGAACGAATCACATAGCATCAATCATCACTTCCGGGGCTTGCACCCGGTAACCAGGACTTCCCAGGAGGTCACCCATCCCAGAACTCCTCTGGCTCAAGCGCGCTTAACTGTGGAGTTTTTCCCCACAATCAAGCCCACTTAGCTTGCTACCCCATTTGCAAAACCTTAGCAAGTATTGTGCCTCATGAACCATTCAAGTAGAGATCCCTTGACCTTTATCTTCTTCTCTGTCTGGTTTTCCACCGGAGCCTTGAATTCATTAAACCTGTCAAATACTTCAGATTTCTTCTTAAGGAAATATATCCATGTATTCCTTGAGAAGTAATCTATAAATGATACATAGTACACAGACTTACCCAGTGATGGAACCTTCACAGGTCCAAACACATCCCTGTGCACAAGCTCTAATATCTATTTTTCCCTCTTACTACCAGAGGGGAAACTCACCCGATTCTGCTTCCCATATACACAATATTCACAGAAATCAAAATCCAGAGAGCTGTTACTCATACCTTTACCATGAAGTATTCGAAGGCCCTTCTCTCCAATATGTCCAAGCCTTTGATGCCATAGCATGGTATTCTCTCTAGAGACCACTAGATTTTTTGTTCCACTTTCAAGAACCATAGAACCGTTGAACCCATCAATAACAGTGCTACCTTGTAGCTTGTACAGAGTTCCAATCCGAACTCCCCGCATCAATACCAGTGCTCCCTGAACCATCTTGTAGGAATCCTTATCAAACACTATTTTTACACCTACATCATCCAACTTGCTTACAAAAATCAGATTTTTGGCCAATGTAGGAATATGCAGGACATCGGAAGTGTTCTAACCCTTCCACCTTGTAACTTCAACTTTACTTTTCCGTGACCAATGATTCTAGCCTTGCTATCATCCCCTAAGAAGACATCACCACCATCGTATTTCTCATACCTGCAGAACCACTCTCTATGGGGAGTGAAGTGAAAGGATGCACCTGAGTCAATCAACCATGCATGATGATCTACATGTGTACTTGAAGAAGCCAAGTACACATCCCCACCTTCATCTGAGTTGGTTTTCACCTCTGTAGACGGAGCATCATCAGACCCTTTCCTTTATCAGGAGCTTTATATTTACAGTCCCTTTTGTAGTGCCCTTCCTTTCCGCATTTGCAGCACACCACTTTTATAGGTTTTCCTGGAGATTTAGATCTCCCTCTAGATTTAGATCTCCAACTTGATGACTTATTTTTGTTTCTGTTCTAGGACCATCCTCATACAAACAAGGCATCACCATTCTGTTTCTCCATATTTTTCCGTCTCATCACCTCTGTCAGCAAGGATGAGACTATTTCATCAAACTGCAAGGCAGTTGCATCACTACCTATTGCAATAACCAAACTATCCCAGGAATATGGTAGAGAACACAAAAACTGATGCACTTATCTTCATCTAAAATTTTAATATCAACAGATGTTAACTGAATTACCATATTTTTAAATGCATTCAAATGCTTTGCCACCAAGTCTCCATCTTTCATCCTCAGGTTATACAACTTTTTCCACAGGAATAGTTTATTCACCAAAGACTTAGATTGGTACAAAGTCCCTAACTTGTCCCATAAAGCCTTCGTCGTAGCTTCCCTTGATACATTCAGCAATACTGAATTTGAGACACATAATTGTATTGTGCTCTTTGCCTTCCGATCCAACTTCTTCCATTCTTCATCGGACACTCTCGTTGGTTTAGTACCCAGATTTACCACGATCCAACACTCTTTATCCACCAACAGATCCTCCATCTTGAGTTTCCACAACTCAAAACTTTGACCATAAAATTTATTGATCTCTATCTTTCCACTGCTTGCCATCTTCTTTCACCACTAGAATCGATCTCACAGATCTCCCACTGAACAGGGTCTACCACAGGCCTGAGCGAAACCCCTCAGCAACAAAGGCATCCCCTTGAAGTGAAAACAGCTCTGATACCAAATGTAGGTTTTAACCCCGTACAAAAATTACCTGCATACGAATTCTAAAACACAGAAAATAAACAATGCAAGAGCATAACACATAAAACACATATACACATAGATTTTCCCCTGGATCCCAAAACTGGGACTACCGGCTTGATTTTTCATTATGTTCCTTTCAATGTTATAATACATAGTTATACATGCCGAAGCATCCAATACCATGGACCGAAAACCATCGCGTCCAATACCATGGACCAAAAACCATCATGTCCAAAAACATGTGCTAAAATCATGCACAAAACCATAGGTGGGTTCGCCGGGACCCCATAGAGTGGGGTTACCTACACTCCTCAAACCCCCTATGATTCCCCCTTCTATGCAATCAACACAACAAGGGGGGCTTCGCCCCCTCCTAACCCCCCATTTAACTACGTGTGCTAGTTGTGGAAAGAATATAACACAACCCAACAGCAAGTTAATCTTGATGAGATCAAGAGGATGAGTTGATATCTATATATGACATACTTTGTCATAGGTTGATGATATTTACATTGTCATATCTTGAGAACTGATGATGGACATATACAGGTTGTTGGTCTGGATGCTGCTGACATATGCTTATGGTGCAGATCATATATGGTGTATGATAGTTGTTGATGACTATCATGGTCTTGTTTAGGTCTTTGGTCTTTGTTAAAAATGTCATGTAAAGGCCCATGATGTAATAATATGTCTCTGTTTGTCATGGTATTTTATTGAGTCCTTTTTTCTTGGTCATATGATGTAATTTGTACCCCCACTATGCATGGGAAGGATGATGTAATAATTGTTATGTTTCAGTCATGTATAAACATTTGGTATATCCCCACTTGGTTGGGAGATTGATGTATGTATGAGTCATTGGTGGTAGGAAGGTCAAACTCGCATAGTTGAGTTATAGAGTCATGTTATTCTTTTGGAAAATATTTTTGTAGACTCTTCATGTGCTCAGGGGGAGCATGGACGGTTTAGTGCATCACAACATGTACAAAGGGGGAGTTTAATCAGCGAATTCAACATGTGCCTAGGGGGAGCATGATCAATGTTTATATTCAGTTGTTCAGATATGAAATCCTTCACTTTGGTCAGCCCTTTTCCCTTGATATCAAAGGGGGGGAATATCTTGGTCTGCCCTTTGCCCTTGATGTCAAAGGGGGAGAGTATTTTGGTGTTGGTTGTTATCTCTAACAGTTTCTATATATTTCTGTAATCAACACCAAAATGGTTGCCATCAAGTCCAAAGGGAGAGATTGTTGGCGTTATGATGCATGTGTTGTACTTGATGGCAACCCACTTGTAGCAGAACAACTTACTTGTATATGGTAACTAGATGAATCTACTTAACTAGATGAATCTACGGGAGAGATATCAAATGTGACAGAATGCATGGCAGTTGTGTTTACAGATGTGACAAAGTGTAGGGTAGTTTAAAGGAATCATTTCAGAAGTAATATGAAAATTACATTGTAACAGGTCTAGTTAGAGGTAACAGGGCACTGGTATAGAAGAACAAGAAGATGGAACTAAGTTCTACTGATCAGAATAAAGAAGGTAAAGGAAAAATTTGATGTAAAGCAGTTTAAGAAGTATACATAAGTCCACTTAGTCAAAATAGCATATACACGCTGGTCCATAGAACAAAAAGAGCGTATACATATACATGCACTCTGACAGGAGGAAAAGTGCATACATGTTGTAAAATCAAGGTTTTGGTTCAAGGTATTTGGTCCAAGGTATTTGGTCTGAGGTATTGAACCTAGGTATTTGGTCCAAGGTATTGGTCCTAAGTGGTTTTGGTCCAAGGTATTGACAAAGGATCTAAGTATATAGGGAGGAGAAGATCAAAGGGTTATGTGTGCAAGTATTGAATATCTTATGAAGTGTTAGATCAAATATGTAAGTTATGGGTTTCTGTTGCTTTTCTTGATCTTAACTAAGGATGCACCTATGTGGTTGATTATGGATGATGGATCGGGATCATAAGACCTAAAATGAATTATGATTACATGGTTTGATCATGGATAGTCTAGATCTGAATAATGACGCATGTTTTATTCTGTAAATGTTATCATATAGGTATGACTAAAGTCCGGGATAGCTGTGAATTTTTTAAGTTAGTATTCGCAGATCTGTACACTGGTTCACTTTCATAAAAGTGCGTATACACGCTGGTTCATCATACCCAAGTAGCGTATGCAAAATAAAAACTTGATGTTCAAGGATGACTAATCTATCAGATCAGTGTTGTTGTTTTACTATTGTTTGTCAATGAAGTCTTCTTAGATCTGTACATAAAACAAAATGCATAAAGAGTTTGTGTCTCATTGAAGGATTGTTTGAGAAATAAGGGTGATCCTCCTTGCTATCTGTTTAGAACTCTGTAATATGAGAGTAGATCCTTAGGATGTCACTGGTTGGTACAGTTTGTGGTTCAGAGGTTTTATGATTCAATATCTTTAGAGGTATACGCAGGTTGGGAAAAAGGAAGTAGTGTATACACACAAGTTTGCTTCATTAAAGGAGTGTATACATCCTGACACATGTCTTTTGAGGTTACAGTTAGATCTGGTTGTTGATGCAGTGTTCTAGGTTTAGATTTGTGTGTTGGTTACAGTGATCTATCTGTTCCAGTTGATTCATTGAATTTGAGTAAGTTTGAATGAATGGTTGATTCAGTTGTGTCAAAGGTTTAGTGATTGTTTGATTCAGTTTTGTTAGAGGCTAAGGTTTCCATGATTGCTTGTTTCAGTTATATCATAGATTGATGATTGGGTTTCAGTTATATCAGAGATTGATGATTAGGTTTCAGTTATATTAGAGATTGATTGGGTTTCAATGATTGGTTGATACAGATGTATTTGATGGTTGTATTGCAGATGTGATTGATTTTGAGCTTCAATGTTGTTGATGGGTCTAGTATGAAAATTTGATGAAACATGCCCTTCATATTGTGGTGTTGTGTTCCAGGAGTATATAATTTGAAAATTCATGAAACATGCTCCCTGGAGGAAGAGAGAAGGTCGTAGCTTTCTGTAGGCCGGTGCCTACGTACTAGTAAACATATTGGCCAGTACAAGAGCCAGGGGGTTGGAGCTCCCTTCCAGTAGCAACTGGAAAACGAGTGAAGGTTAGAGCCTTCTGTAGTTCAGTGCCTATGTACTAGTAAACAGATCAGCTAGTACAAGAGCTAGGGGGTTGTAGCTCCCTTCTAGCAGAAGCTAGAGAACGAGAGAAGGTTGTAGCCTTCTGCAAGTGGGTGCTTGCATACTGGTATGAGTCTACACTAGTACAAGATTGTAAATAGGATTTTCTTATATTAAAAGAAGACAACAATAGGTGGTTTTTGTCCCGCATTGTGTTTCCACCTTAAATCTTGGTGTTCATGTGTGTTTCTTATGTGTGATGGTTTTTTATGTTATTACTCCACATGGTTATTGTTTAATGTTTAAGAAAGTATTGATGCACTGATTAAAGATCAACATATGATGAATTAACTAAATCATAAGTTCATTGGATATACATTGGTTGCCTTAATAAAAGTTGCGTGCACATGCGAGTTCCCTTCTCTGAAGTAATGTATATAAATCTGATTATGGAAATGAAAGAGTTATTGATTTGTAAATACTGATTCACCCCCCGTCTCAGTATTATCTCCAACATATAATCCACACCATCTTTGAATAAATGGTATTTGTTCTCAAATCTATGGAAAACGACTTTAATATCATATAAATATGGGCTTCCCATCACAATCCTATAAATATCTAGTGGCACTACATATAATTCGACTTCATCAACGAAATTGAAAGTGACTTTAAACCTGAATACGGATTTTCATGTGACCTGTAGATTGGCATCCTTGGTTATCCAACCCAATAGATACAGTTTATCATGAGGCACGATTTCCAGATTCAATTTCTTGACCAGGTCTGTAAAAATTAAGTTTTCCTGGGATCCACTATCAAACAGTGTATCAATTTTGGTGTGTTTGGAAACAACTTAGATATGGAACAACTCTATTCTATTTTCCTCATTTGAAGTGTTGTTGGAATTATTTGTTTGGCTAGTGCTTTCCACAGCTTCCTCTTTGCTTATTTTTTCCATGGCTTTTCGCTTAGTGACTGTGGCTGCAATCTTTTATTCATCACCTGAGTCAGAACCCAATTCTTATTGTACAACAATGTTTGTCCTCTGTTTCCGTTTATTGTTGGCTTTCTTCAGTCTTAATTTAGGATGAAGCTTCCAGAAATGCGCTTCATCATGACCCTCCTTGGAACAATTCCTGCACATAGGGTTCTCCCCTTCTTTCTTAACAAAAGCATTTTTCTCTTGCTTTCCTTTAAATTTCTTCCATTTTTCACCACTCTAGAATGGATTCTTCTTACCTTATTCTCGTGCATTTTTCCCTCTTGCTTTGAGGTGAGTAGCTTGAACACAACCTCATCAAGATTCGTGGGACTAAACATAAGAATGGTGTGTCGAAGATAGCTATGCAACCCTCCTATGTATTTCAACAAGGTATCTTGTGACTGTAAGTATACTCCTAGCATAAGAGCTCTTCTCCTAAACTCTTGCACATTTTTACCTTTCAAATGTCTGAAATTTTTTCAATTCATGATATCTTTTTGCATATGATCTAAAGGCTAGAATTGTCTTTTTATAGTAGCAATGAAATCAGACCAAGCACTAGAGATCTTACCATGATTTTTGATCTCATCTTGAGTCCATGCTTCCCACCAAATGAGTGTTGCACCCTCCATTCTCAATGAATCCAAATGAATTTTGATATCATCCTCTTGAAGGTTCTTACCTCTACAATAAACTTCCAATTGACGAATCCAATTATCCAGTTTTTCTGCGTTAACTTCTCCATTGTACATTGGCAACTCAAATTTAACATCAACTTTAGAAAAGTTGATTTACGAGTTCTTTTGAAGAATGATGATGAGTATGTGTAAGGGTTGTATTAGTGGAAGAGTGTGAAGATACTTGTGAAGAAGAAGATGAAGAAGATGGTGGAGAGGGTGGAGGTTTGTCTCCATTCCCATTACCTCCTTTCCCATTACCTCCTCCTAAAGAACCTTCTCCTTTGGGATTATTGGAACTTTCTCCTTGAAATATTATATTCCTCTCTTCATAGAGGACCTTCACCATCTCTTTCATATCAAAGAAATCCTTTCTGAATTTATTCTAATCTTCTATCATGTAAAAAGGTTCTCCTCCATGAGACACGATCTCTGGAGTTTCAACTACAACTTGAGGCTAAACTAGTGTTGGAGTCTCAACTGCAACTTTTGCAACTTGAGTATGTACTGGTGTAGAATAATTTGGAAACCTTTCTCTTCTTCCCCTTTCAACCATCTTTCCTTCACCTGTTTTGAGCTTTCACCTTGTAAGCATGACATAATCTTGCAAGCAATTAAATCCTTCTTTCACAAAGAAAATCTAGAAAGAAAAAACCAGAGCTCTGATACCAACTTGATCTGAAATGAAGCAGATTAGTAATGTCATGCTAATTCCCCATTCAATATAAAACCCAAGATGCTTATCATTTTCTTATCAAGTGCTTAAGGATTCAATACTTTTTCTTAATTAACTGACTCCCATGAGAGGTTCTTATGTAAATGTTATAAACAATTTAACATAAAACATATGCTGAACAGTAGCAATATAATAGCAAAGAATATCAAAATACAACATACAACAAGCACATGATAAAGGAGTTCAACCCTCTTGGGCTACATCTCCTTGGTCCAGCTTCCAATGGCTTGGGACTCTCTATTATGCTAAAAATTACAGCAAAATGTGTATCTAATGCTTAGATGCCTTTGAAACCTATCTCAATGTGTTCAGAATACTTAAAAAATGGCTATCTAGCCTCTTTTTACATCTCATTTGGGTAAGAACTAAAGAAGTTATGACTTCTCCTAGTTCTCCCACTATTTGTTCCACAAAATGCTCCAAAACCGACAGAAAACCACATTTTCACTCCAAAATCCACTAATCGAGAGAGATTTTTGTCGCACCGCAGGCCATAACCTATCGGTCGAATCGCGAATCACAATTGGTGATGTCTGGCAGTAATAAACTCTAGGCTTGTTCTATGTGTGATTGTGGTTTATCGCATCACAATCCAGGCCAATATCGCATCACAATGTCTGGGAGCCGATTCTTATTGCCACTGTGACTATGATATACGATCGCATCGCATCGCTACTCCCAAACTTGCCAGGGCTGATTACCTTAACTCCTCCTTGCGTACGATTGAAGTATGTGATCGGCCTATTTCCTGTGATATACACTATGTAAGTGCCAATGGTGGCCTGCCACTTGACACCTCGTCATTCGCTAAAGGTTTTTTCCACATCATCCAATCCTGCCATGTAGACAAATCAAAATTGAACTTTGACTTGTTCTAAATTCTACATATGAACTCAGATTTGAGTGTCATTCACACCGTTGGATTCAGAATGATGAGATATTTGATCTGATGCTAAACTTATCAAGATTATGACACTTTGATTTTTGAGCATAATTTTGAGCACCTGACCAGGAATTCTCTTTAGTTGAGAGGGAGTATTAAAAATCTGCAACTGTGGTCAAATTCCACTTTGGATAGCACACCCGATGGAGATAATGATTGCATTAAATTCCTCTTTTCAAGACGACCAAAACATACATAAAGATCACTCAAATCAGATAAGGGAAAGTGTACTTATGAAGAAAATCCCACATGTGCATATTTAATAAGGTCGACCCTAAAGAATAGTGGACCATATTGAAAGGATACAAATCCAAGTGCCCTCTACGTCATTAAGACACAATGTTGAGACAATCTTCTATTTTTTTTTGGATCGTATAGGTTTGAGGCTCATCCATGGATGATTAAGTTCACTCTGAGGTGAAATTGCAGGGTCCGAAGCTCGCATTTCAGATATAGGGTTTTGGGCCATAGTTGCAAGCACAACACAAAAGGATCTTGACTATAGTCGCTCTCTCAAAGGCTCATGCATGTGACTATAGCCTTCCACTCACATGGACAACTCACTATGCATGCGATTGGGAATTAGGGTTTCCGCAACCCATATCTGACCCCAGTCACTTTCTTTCCAGCCTTAAGGCAGTGATTGGGAAGCCATAGTCGCTCACATATCTCTTCCTCCATGCAGCCATGACCTAAAAGATGAAATATCAGTATTTCGAAGTTTTCGCTCATTGACCATAGTGGTTGGGAGTTGGCTGCAGAGACCATAAATGGAGATAGTTCATTACAGACTTCAGAATCAAGTTTTTGAGTATAAGAATTGTTGGGTTCATTTATGGATGTTGTAGTTGTTTTTGTTGGTTAGTTGTGTAAATGAAGATATGGATCATTGTACTCTATTTCTTGAATCAGTTTATGGCAATCTCATAAGAGGAAGAATTTGAAAGGGTTTTACCCAGAGTGGGTTTTCCCCAAGTCTCCGATCAATCCCGGTGTCCCTATGTGTGAATGATTTTCTTCTATTTTTCCTTTATGTTTTGTTGCATTGATGATGATTATATTGTTCTTTTTACATAGTTTTATATGTTGTTGAATAATGGTAAATATAAATAAATTTATGATGCTATGGGGTGAATTTAATGTGTTAATGAAGAAATGCAATTATCAAACGAAAGAACAATATAACCTTATGAAAAATTAACAAATCCCAATTTATAATAATAAGATGCATACACACTAACCTTAAGTTTTATGCAACATGTCTAGTTTTTTATCATATAACATTGTGATTTTTCACACATCGCTCTACTTAAAAAATATTACATGTATTGTAATTAGCTACACAAAAAATAATCCATGGCTAATATTTCTTGTTGTTGATGAATGGGGAAGTATAGAATGGCTCCTTTCCTTCAGCTTGGATGCTTTATCCATGAATATTGACTTTAATAAGGCATATGATTGTGTTAAATGACCCTTCTTCATTGTGACATTAAAAGTCTTAGGTTTTGAGTCTACCTTTATCGGTGTTGTAGAGACTATATTTGAAAAAATCCTTCCTTGTTGATATATATCATCATATTCCAATTTGAGAAGATGGTATTTTCCCCTTCGTTAGTCAAGGATTTACATTATTATTGGAATTATAATTTTTTCTTGTTGGCATAAGATTTAGGGTGTTTTTTGGGCAAAATGTTGATTTGGGACTTTCAAGGGCATCATTTTTCTTAAACTAGGTGTTAGCTAATTATTTAACAACCATCTTGCTCATGATTATTTCATGACCCTTATTGAGGACCAAAAATTTGGATAGCATGATGGATTGTATGGATACTTTCATCTCATTTGTGGTTTTATTAAATGGCATAAAGCTCTATATTATAAGGAGATTTAATGTCTAATTCTACTCTAGCTTACTAGTTAGAATTGGGAATGGACTCAACCAAATGAAATTTTCAATTTCTAGGCACTCTTTTTACATTAAGAATTTTTAAGAAGGTCATGGTATGATGGCTTGAAAATAAAAATTGACGATGAATCACAAAAACTTTGGCCATGGATACTAATTTTCATATATGCATCAAAACTATGACAACTGTAATAGTCAAACCCATCATGAACTAGTTGGGAGGGCTGCCATCTAAAGGAAATACCATCCAAGGCATTAATAAAATTTAATATATGATCATACAATATTACTCTAAATAAAAAATTTCAAATACATAAACTTCTACACCTTGATGAAGACCAAATATGGGTGCAAACAGTGCTCTACTGTAAAAACATCAATGTGAGAGAAATCACATTGAAGTGTCAATTTTTAATCCAACTAATGCAATGCCCGAAACCAAATGATATCTTCAAAGAAAGGATTAAACTCAATGAGAATATAGAACATAGTTACCAACGTGATGAGAATTGTGAAAACAATAAAAGATCTCTATCCTTAAAAACCCATATGTTTTAGTTAAAAAAATAAAGATTAGTCTTCATTTCAAGTGTTTCTATTGATAAGAATCCTTTTTTTTCGTACTTAAAATTAGTGTAGGTTTTAACCCCTTATATAAATTACCTGCATACGAATTCTAAAACACATAAAATAAACAATGTGAGAGCATAACACATAAAACACATATACACAGAGAATTTCCCCTGGATCCCAAAACCGGGACTACCAGCTTGATTTTTCATTATATTCCTTTCAATGTTACAATACATATTTATACATGTTGAAGCATTCAATACCATGGACTGAAAAACCATCATGTCCAAAACCATGGACTGAAAACCATCGCGTCCAAAATCATGTGCGAAAATCATGCACAAAACCATAGGTGGGTCTGCCCAACCTAACATAGGTTCCAAATCCAAAATTTTCCGGGGTGCTGCCCTGGAACCCATAAAGTGGGATTACCTGCACCCCTCAAACCCCCCAGTTAACTATGTGGGCTAGTCATGGAAATAAGATAACACAACCCAACATTCTCCCACTTGTTGTTATCTTTCCACAAGGGGCCACATTAGAGATTAGTCATTTATCTAGCCCTGCAATGCCCATTTTTTCTCTACACCAAGAGAACTTCTCAGAGCTCACATATTTTGTCAATGCATCTACAGTATTCTTCAAATTGTCCACCTTTACCAGCAACACCTTTTTGTCTTCTATCATATCCCTCACAAAGTGATATTGAACATCAATGTGCTTTGTCTTTGAATGGTATGCAGGGTTCTTTGCCAAGAAAATTGCAGTTTAGCTATCACATTCTATCCTTATAGCTCCTTGTACTAACCCATACTTGAACACAATCTCTGCAACCAACCTGCTTCTTTGCTTGCATGAGTGGCTGCCATGTATTCTGCTTCTATAGTTGATAGTTCCACTACAGATTGTTTCTTACTCATCTAACTAACTGCACCTCCAAATAGCTTAAATGCATACCCACTTGTAGATCTTCTCTAATCCAGATCTCTAGCCCAGTCAGTATCAACAAAGCTACGAATATCCAACACTCTATCCAATCCTGGTCTTCCTTGGTAGAACAAGCCATAATTACTGGTGCCACACAAATACCTTAAAACCCGCTTCACTGTTGTCCAATGCTCCTTTCCTGGTTTTGACATAAACCTGCTCAATATTCCCACTACATGTGCAATGTCTGGTCTAGTACAGACCATTGCATACATCAGGCTACCAACTGCACTTGCATATGGAACACGGGACATGTCCTCTTCCTCTTCTTGTGTCTTGGGACACTGTTCACCAGATAACTTTACACCTACAGGAATAGGAACCTTCACCAGTTTACTATCCTACATATTAAACCTCTGTAGTATTGCCTCAACATACTTCCTCTAGTTTAACCAGAGCTTCCTCTTTTCTCGGTCTCTTTAATTTCCACACCCAAAATATAGTTTGCAGCACCAAGATATTTCATGTCGAATTTGGAGGACAATTGGGTCTTCAAATCTTGGATAATTTCTTTGTCATTTCCAACCAGCAACATATCATCCACATACAAGACCAAATAAATAACACGGTCACCAATTAATTTAGAATACACACAGTGATCTGATTTGCTTCTGGTGAAGCCAAGTCCCTGTATAAATGTATCAAATTTCTGATACCACATCCTTGGTGACTGTTTTAACCCATACAAAGACTTCTTTAACTTGCATACCAGTTCTTTGTTACCCTTCACTGCAAAGCCTTTAGGTTGCTTCATGTAGACCTCCTCTTCCAGATCCCTGTGAAGAAATATTGTCTCCACATCCATCTGTTCTAACTTAAAATCAAAAGTAGCAGCAACAGATAAAAGTAATCTAGCAACAATAGATAAAAGTAATCTAATAGAAGCTACGTTGGCAACAGGAGAAAAAATATCACCAAAATCAATTCCCGGCACCTGGGAATAACCTTTTGCTACCAACCGAGCTTTTTATTTCTCCACCTTTCCTTCTGCATTCGTCTTCTTCTTGAACACCCATTTGCTACCAATGGGTTTCCTTCCAACGGGAAACTCCATGAGATCCCAAGCCTCATTTTTGTGCAAAGATGCCATTTCATCAACCATGGCCTCTTTCCATAGTTTTCCATCCTCTGAATCTACTACTTCCTTCACAATTTTGGGATCATCATTGGTAATAGATAAAGAAAAATTTGAACAGAAAGCAGATGGACTATACCTTTCTGGCTGCCTTCTTTCTCGAACTGATCTTCTCACACCCGGAGTTTGTGTCTCTTCATCTTCTGATTCCTCCTTTGTTGTAGAGTCTGATTCTTCATCCTTTAGCGCAAACTCTATCTTCTTAGGTTCCTTTGGTTGGACTTCATGTTTAATAATATCTTTCACCCCTCTGAACACCACATCTCGGTTGTACACAACCTTCCTTGTTACTAGGTTCCAAAGCTTATAACCATTTAAACCATCCTTATACCCAATAAAGATGCACTTTTTAGATTTACTATCCAACTTGGTTCATTTCTCCTTTGGAATATGTACATATGCATCACATCCAAATACCCTTAGATGTGAAAGAGAGGGTTTCTTACCAATCCATACCTCTTGTGGAGTTTTATCCTCCAACGCTGATGAAGGTGATTTGTTGACCAGGTAACATGCTATCTACACTGCCTCTACCCAGAATTCCTGTCCTAACCTGACACCACTAAGCATGCTTCTTTCCCTTTCCATCAACGTCTTATTCATTCCTTTTGCAACTCCATTTTGCTGAGGTGTATATGGAGTAGTCTTCTACCATGCTATACCACACTTCTTATAGAATTCTTCAAATTCCTTACTGCAAAACTCTCCACCATTATCTGTTCTTAGCACCTTTATCTTCTTCTCTGTCTAAATTTCCATGAGAGCCTTAAATTCTTTAAACTTGTCAAAGACTTCAGATTTATTCTTAAGGAAATATATCCATGTCTTCCCTGAGAAGTCATCTATAAATGATACATAGTACACAAACATACCCAGTGATGGAATCTTCATAGGTCTAAACACATCACTGTGCACAAGCTCTAATATTGTTTTTCCCTCTTACTACCAGAGGGGAAACTCACCCGATTCTACTTCCCATATACACAATTTTCACAGAAATCAAAATCCAGAGAGCTATTACTCATACCTTCTACCATACATTTACCATAAAGTATTCGAAGGCCCTTCTCTCCAATATGTCCAAGCCTTTGATGCCACGACATGGTCTTCTCTCTAGAGATCACTAGATTTTTTGCTCCACTTTTAGGAACCATAGAACTGTTGCACCCATCAACAACCGTGCTACCTTGCAGCTTGTATAGAGTTCCAATCTGAACTCCCTGCATCAATACCAGTGCTCCCCGAACCATCTTGCAGGTATCCTTCTCGAACACAGTTTTTACACTTGTATCATCCAACTTGCTTATAGAAATCAGATTTCTGGCCTATGCAGGAATATGTAGAACACCCAGAAGTTTTCTAACCCTTCCATCTTGCAACTTCAACTTTACTTTTCCGTGACCAATGATTCTAGCCTTCCTGTCATCCCCCAAGAAGACATCACCACCATCATATTTCTCATACTCGCAGAACCACTTTCTATGGGAGTGAAGTAAAAGGATGCACCTGAGTCAATCAACCACGCCTCATGATCTACATGTGTACTTGAAGAAGCCAAGTACACATCCCCACCTTCATCTAAGGTGGTTTTTGCCTCTGCATAAGGAGCATCATCAGATCCTTTTCCTTTATTAGGAGCTTTAGATTTATAGTCCCTTTTGCTTTCTGCATTTCCAGCACACCACCTTTACAAGTTTTCCTAGAGATTTAGATCTCCCACTCGATGACTTATTTTTGTTTCTGTTTTGGGACCGTCCTCGTACAGGCAAGGCATTCTGGCTCTCCATATTTTTCTGTCTCATCTCCTCTGTCAGTAAGGATGAGACTATTTCATCAAACTGCAAGGGATTTGCATTGCTACCTATTGCAATAACCAGACTATCCCACAAATCTGGTAGAGAACACAACAAACTGATGCACTTATCTTCATCTAAAATTTTAATATCAAAAGATGCTAGTTGACTTACCACAGTATTAAATGCATTCAGATGCTCTATCACCGAGTCTCCATCTTTCATCCTCAAGTTATATAGCTTTTTCTGCAGGAATAGTTTATTCACCAGAGACTTAGATTGGTACAAAGTCCCTAACTTGTCCCACAAAGCCTTTGTTGTAGCTTCCCCTGATACATTCAGCAATACTGAATCTGAGACACACAATCGTATTGTGCTCTTTACCTTCCGATCCAACTTCTTCCATTCTTCATCGGACACTCCCGTTGGTTTAGTACCTGGATCTACCACGATCCACTGATCTTTATCCACCAATAGATCCTCCATCATGAGTTTCCACAACTCAAGACTCTAACCATTAAATTTTTCGATCTCTATCTTTCCACTGCTCGCCATCTTCTTTCATTAACAGAATCGATCCCGCAGATCTCCCACTAAACAGGGTCTACCACAGGCCCGAGCGAAACCCCTCAGCAACAAAGGCATCCCCTTGAAGACAAAATAGCTCTGATACCAAATGTAGGTTTTAACCCTGTACATAAATTACCTGCATACGAATTCTAAAACACATAAAATAAATAACGCATGACCATAACACATAAAACACATATACACAGACATTTTCCCCTAGATCCCAAAACTAGGACTACCAGCTTGATTTTTCATTATATTCCTTTCAATGTTACAATACATGTTTATACATGCTGAAGCATCCAATACCATGGACCGAAAAACCATCCCATCCAAAACCATGGACTGAAAAACCATCACGTCCAAAACCATGTGTGAAAATCATGCAAAAAACCATAGGTGGGTTCGCCCAACCTAACATAGGTTCCAAAACCAAAATTTTCCGAGGCGCTGCCCCAGACCCCATAAAGTGGGGTTACCTACACCCCTCAAACCCCCTAGTTAACTACGTGGGCTAGTTGTAGAAAGAATATAACACAACCCAACAATTATAATATTTTACAATGATGTCCTTAACAACAATATATTTTATCAACATAAACCTAAAACTGACCTTGATTCAAAAAGAAATGCTAACATATCATTATTTTTTATTTTTGAGGTTTTGTTGTAGCGGCTACAACCACCCTCCAAAATTTTTCCTTAGCTTCATTTTGGAGCCTCCCTACCAACCATCCTTAGTAGAATGTCTTGCACTATCAAGTACATAGGCTTCAGCCGAGTTTTAGTGGCCTACCGTCCTGTGCATGTCAGCTTGTTTGTCTCCCTCCTGTAGGCCAACATTCCAGACTTAGACTATTTTCTGGCTGAGAGACTCCCCCAGAAAATTACACAATTCTGGAAAGGAACCAACCTTCCCTCCAGAAATTGTGCAAATCAACTAGGAAGCCTGCTTGGCTCCAGAATTGCGCATAATAGTCAGACAGTTGTCTTTCAGAAAACTGCACAATTTGACCTAGCACTAGGTCTCAACCCAGAAATTGGGCAATTCTGGGAGGCAATGACCTGCTTAGCATAGAAATTGTGCAATGCCTGATAGACAACCAGCTCTGCTTAGCCTAGAAACTATGAAAATTTTCATCCCAAGCTCACAGACTGATGCATTTTCCTTTAGGATGACCGGTTCCCTCTTGGGCCGAGAAAATCTGATTTGTATGCATGGGATTCTTTTCCCAAAATAGAAAAGGTAGCATGAAAAAGGCATCTCTAGATTTGAGGGATCTATGTTTAGTAGCTGGAGGTTACATACAAAGATCATTTTAGAAATCTCTCACCAAGTGTCTCTTTTTCCTAGATTTGTCGCATGCACATCATAACTTCAATCATATCAAAACTTATGAACCGGACATTGTAGAGTTCATTCCTCACATCAATCTTACAACTGGGACATCCCACATCACATCTAGGAGTCTTCGGCACTTTTAGCTTAGCTGTTTCAGGGTGAGTCGGCTTGTCATATCTTGCACTGTGCTTCTTTCACTTTTTTTGTTTCGCTTCGTGTAAGTGTTGTCTACTTGATTTCAATGAGCGCTTGTTGTTGCTTTAATGTATGTTAGGTTGTAGAAGCACCATTTCAATTTTCGTTTGCATCTCACTGATGTCGCATGCATGACATTGTTTTTGCACCGATAGGTTGTCGTTGCAGCGACTCGCTTCACACACATGGATGTTCTCCCATTTTCTAAATCTTGCACTTACTATTGCATGAATGATCATTCACTCTTGCTTACGCTCAATTTCACCATCCATTTAGCAACCTCATGTTTTCAGTCACCCGTCGGCGGGTCTGGGTTGCCTTGGCTTGGACCTTTCTTTCCCCGTCTAGCATTGCGCATTCCTGGAAGTGAAGGCTCTACCTTGCCTCTAGAAATTGTGCAAGTGTGGCCCAACACTGACCTCCAGACTTGCATTGTGCAATTCTGGGAGGTAGTGCCTTATTGGCCCCAGAAACTGTGTAATGTAGTTTGTTGGTTTGCATGTCACTACTGAATAAAATTTCACATTGCGCAGTTTCACTCCTCGACAGGCCAAGTCGGACTATGCATTGCATAGGTCCAGTAGTGAGTCATCCTCTCGACAACCCAGACTATGCCTTGCGTAGTTTTGGCAGTCAGTCTCCCAACCTCCCAGTGAAAATTGTGCAATCTTCACAGAAAGCCAAACATGTATGTTGCATGTTAGTCCTCCAATTTGTTTTGGTTTTCAACTGACAGATTTGTTTCCATGAGTGTTTCTATGTCTCTAGGTATCATAGATGTTCATTTTCCTCTCAGCAGTATAGGTATAATGGCTTCCAGGAGAGAAAAGTCAAAGACATCGTTGAGAGTGAAAATGGGGATGCAGTCGATCAAGTGTCTATGAACTTGCCTATATATGAAGACATCAAGTTGTTCATGGATAAGAATATCAAGATGAAATGGTGGCCACATCATAGTGAGCAGCACCATAAAAAACAACAGAAGGTATTAGACCTACGTGCAACAAATGCAAGAGGAAGGTTGTTGACAACACAGAGAGGGAGCAAAGTTGCAAGTTCAAGTAGATCGACTTATGGTGGGATCAACTTTGGAGATTGAGGCTATGAGGTGATAGTGCAACAGAAGAATCACATGAAAGCAGAGAGAGAAATAAAGAAGGAGTTGCAAGTGCTAAAGCGAAAACTCAAGGAATAACAGGGGCTGCATAAATGAGAGGAGGAGGTGCAACAGGAGTAGATACAAGAGGAGGCGAAACATGCAAAGACTGATGAAACTATGCCCATATAGGTTATAGAACAGCCTAGTAGTTGGCACAAAGCAGACAAGGTGAGCATTTCCATCGATCACATGCAAGGGTGTTCAGGAGCATGGATGTTATTATGTGCATGCATGCGATCCCACCCATTGTCACACTCACCGAGGTGAAGACAAGAACCAAGTCCAACTAGAGCTGAACATGTAGTTTGACAAGGTGATGTGTGTAGTCACTAGCACACACCTGGAGATCATCATAGACATTATGCATCAATATGTTGCTAGTCCTATTGCACTCAAGACGATGATGCACATGTTATCAAACGAGTTGGACAAAGGATCCATATCGGTGTACCTGGATGCAATGAAGGAGTTCGCTTTCAGCAGGATGTCACCATTGAGCGGGTAGACACCATCACAGATGACCAAGCTTGGCATCAATTCACCACCATTGATCATCGTGAGGATGTCAAAGCGTTGGTCTTTCCACACCTATTTGAGTCTTAGAGATAGCTTGCATGGCTTGCTCAAGCTTATTTTGTCTAACATGGCTACATGTGCAAATTGTATGTAACATCTTGTAAAGTGGAAGTAGGTGAAGAGTCATGAGGGTAGGTGAAGAGTCACAAAGGGGAATGTTAATGGTCACCCCACCCTTTGCTATTTATTGAACCTCATAACTCATTGTAGAGGCTTTTGGGAAACCAAGTTTCTGATAGGAGTATCTTAGAGAAAGCTTGGAGTGTATTGTAACGAGCCTTGACTTCTCCACATTGCAGAGCTAGTACATCTCTTTGGAGGAGCAGGTGGAGGTGACTGTAACATTTCGTTATCGGGACTAGTGGTTTGTCATGGTTGTACTGTATGATTGAAACTTTCACTTATTAATATAACAGCGCCAACAGGTTTCATGCATATGTTGTTATTGTATTTCAGTTATCTTGGTTACTCTAATGATATATGTATATGTTTTCTTACGCATGTATGTATATATTTGTTATGTATATGTATGTATGAATCTTACTGAGATGTGCTATTGGTTTAACAATCACTTTGGATTGTTGGTTCACCTGCCTTCCAGTTCGTGATGCATCTTTGCTCATTTGTTCCTTTTCAAGTTGCGTGTTTCCATAGGTTTGCAAGGGGTGCACTCGCTCCACCTTCCATGTGTTAGAACCATTCATGCATCTTCCTTGGCTTGCTACATATGTCACACCCTTGCTACCAATAAGGACATCTTACCTGCCTCTACGCGTAACCATGGTCAAGGCGATACCATACGACCCACTGTTGGGACTCCTACACCAAACCGTCTGAGGTCTAGATGGGACTTCTTACCAGGGAGATCCCCTGACATGTTGGCAGGTCCAACACTATCAACATATTGGTGCTAGAAGGAGAGCCAGATGACAAGTTGATTCCTCACAATTTGTTTTTGATCTTCATACATCTATCATGGAGTTTGTTATAGTTCACCCTCTGAAATGTCTGTCCAACGGACATATATTTTTTGTGGAGAGGGAGTTTTGGGATCACTTTTCACAAATAACGTATGATGGTGAAGGTGAGGTGGTATGGCCTGAGCACTTAGATGACTTCCATGCGCTCATGGAGAATGTGGAAGATTTTAATGAAACAAAGTTCTCTTTGTTGCTCGCACACACACTTCGCGACCACCCATTGCAATGGTGTGGCACACTGGCTCATAAATCCATGCACTCATTCAAGCAGTTCAACGATCTAATTGAATCTGTTTTTCACTATTTTGATCCTAAAGCACTTGATAAAAATTTGTTAAAGCAATGGAATTCCCCGCATGAATTGCCTATGGGTTTTCTAGAGTGCCTTCGTCTATTCATGTTTGAAGCTTCAAAAATTCAGATGAAATTACAGTATCTCATGGATAGATTTGAATATTTCCTTAACAAGTTTGTCCATCCCAAGATGAAGTTGAAGTTAAAACCCCACTCAACATACTTCGGTGATGAAGCTGCGCAACCAGAGATGGACACGGTCGCTGTCACAAGTGACTGTCTGTTGTCCCCTCATCAAACAACTTCACCACCGAAGAGTGATGTGGGAGAACATGCACATGCATCATTTCAACTATCACATCATCCCAACATCACTTCTCTCAGTTTTCGTTCATATTTGGTTGTGAAGCCCATGGGTTTTCACATGCATGTCTTACCTCAACTTTTGTCTTCGTGTTTTGTTGATCCTCCAGATTCCACTGTCTTGTGTTCTTCCATTCCAAACTCTACACTTGTTGTGAACGAGGATCAATCCATCGATGGAGTTGGTGTTGTAAAAAACTTGCACTGTCATTCATGAAAAGTATGAATGGGAACCTAAACATCAACCTGCGACGAAGGATGATTCCCTTCCGTTCGTGCCTCCTCCGCTTTTCCCTGACATCTTTGGTGATTCTGCCATCCCTAATTTTTCTCATGTATCTCCATCTACAGATGCACTTAGTGTTGATCATTCACATAACACACCAGATGTCAATCCCTCATTCGACAGCGGAGAGGACAAATCATTCATTGAACATCCACTTGATCCTTCATCTGCTTTTTCTAGAAATCGTAGGGTGAACATTCTTGCTTCTTATCTACCCCTTTGTGTATTTCATCAAATCACGAGGATGTCGACAAACATCCTGAATTTGTCGTGATCTCTCTACTTCTTCATCCGATCACGATGTTGATCCAATCATTGTTAATCTATCTAAGGCACTGGTCTATGATGATCTATCTGTTGACAAAGTCAAAACCCCGTAGACTGTCGAGGCACTTCAGCCTGAGCTGATGGTTATATAAGGCCCTCGCTGTCCTAAGGTTGGTTTCACTTCTGATTAGCAAATTTTTCAAACACCCAAGGCTCCTTGTCACTCATCTTTGTGCATTGAAGATGAATATAACACTCAGATTTTGCTTCCTCCACTTGAACTACACGATACCATCACTAATGTATTGGAGGAATCTTACACAAAAAAGTAGACTTGTGCAACTTAAGTGGTCTACCTTTCTCATGTTTTCTTTCATGGCACAATCAAGAGAATGCGTACACTTAACATTTTCACGTAGTGTAGCACAACACCATGGTAAGTCCACGGATTTCGTGTCATGTGTTTTCACCCACTTATGTTCTATGGACACATTTAAACCCAGAGTGTGTTTGGCTTCACTGTTATATCTTTCATGTTTTTTGGTTCACACAACTGTGTTGTTCGCAAACCATGCCTTCACCAACATGGATCGACCAATGCACCGGTGTTTGCATTGGAAGTATCACTTTATGTGAGCAGACCCATGCACTGTTAGCTTAAGAGTAGGAGTAATGTTTTCTTGCATGCACGTTTCCTTCTTAATTTGCATGTTTTTTTGTTTACCTGCTTGTTTGCTTACTCACTTTTCTTATGCATTTACTTCTACTTTTGCTTTTTTCTATTGTTTGTTTTCTCATTTGTGTTTGTAGGTTAGTTTTGCATGAAACTATGTGTGACTCTTGCAACAAGCTGGGTAAAGTACAAGAGGACTTGTGCAGTTATCAATACTTGGTTATCTGTCATCTTGCCTCTGTATGAAGATCTTGTTGTCTTAAGTCCATGATACATCAACGGAAAATACGTGTTGTTCGAAGTGAGACTTAGTGAAAATAGAATGCTTGTGTGCTAACTAGTGCCACCTACTCTAGTCGGTTGTTTTAGGTTAACCCTTGTCAGCTCAGTCAAGTAAAGTGAGGTGAGGGGAAAAACCTTAACAAGCATGTCATAGGTATATACAAACTACTTCTATATAGGAAGAACCTATTCTTCTCTCAATAAGTCGGGATTCCCTTTTGCCTCTAAAATGAATAAGTGCTATGCACAATTATGAAAATGAAAATGAAAAATTGAAATGTGAAAAAATTTCAAAAAAATAAAAATGAATAAGGAGAAAGAAGAGAAAGGCTTCTTGTGCGGAGAGGTGATACAAGTAACTCTGCCAAGGTACTGACCAAGCTCGCTAGTAGTGGAGCGATGCTTGTGTTCCTGCGTGACTCCACCGTGGTACTGTCCAGGCCTACTGGCAGTAGAGCAACACCAAAGATGAAAACTTAAACTCTGACTATCATATGGCTTGTGCACCAATTTACCCCTCATCCCAATCAAAACAATTGTGTTGGATTGGCTTGGAATGTGTGTCGACCGATCAAGAGCATGGCAGATGTTATATCTTACAATCAAGTAAGTGTAGAAGCCAAGACGATCAAAGAACTCAACAATAATTCCAGAGGTGTTAGACTTGCTTTTCATGAACAATGTCCATGTAGAGAGCTAGATATCTACCAATGTGTTGCCAAGTGTTGTAGCAGCTTCAACCACCCTCCAAAAGTTTTCCTTAGCCTCATTTTCGAGCCTCCCTACCAACCGTCCTTAGCAGCATGTCTTGCACTATCAAGTACATAGGCTTCATATGAGTTTCAGTGGCATGTCGGCCTATGCATGTTAGCTTGTTTGTTTCCATCCCACGGATTGACATTACGGACTTAGACTATTTGCTGGTTGAGAGACTCCCCCAGAAAATTGTGCAATTTTGGAGGGCAACCGGCCTCCCCTCCAAAAATTGTGTAAATTAGTTGGGTAGCCTGTTGGGCTCTAGAATTGCACAGAACAGTCAAGAAATCCTCCTTCATAAAACTATGCAATCTGACCTGGCACTAGGCCTCAACCCGGAAACTGCGTAATGCTTGACACACAACCAACTTTTCTTAGCCCAGAAACTGTGCAAATTTCCATCCCATGCTCGCAACACGATGCATGTGCCTCCAAGTTGACATGTTCCCTCTAGGGCAGAGCAAAATTGATTTGCATGCATGGGCTACTTTTCCCAAAATAGAAAAGGCAACATGAAAAAGGCATCACTAGATTTGAGGGATTTATTTTTAGCAGCTGGAGGTTACATGCAAAGATCATTTTAGAAACCTCTCACCAAGTGTCGCTTTTTCCTAGATTTGTGGCATGCGCATCATAACTTAGATCTTATCAAAACTTATGAACGAGACGTTGCATATCTCATTCCTCACATCGATCTTACAACTATGACATCCCACATCACATCCAGGAGTCTTCAGCACTTTCAGCTTAGTTGTTTCAGGGTGAGTCGACTTCTCATGTCTTGTGTTGCGTTTCTATCACTTTTTGTGTTTTTCTTCATGTAAGTGTTGTTTGCTTGATTTCAATGAGCACTTGCTATTGTTTTAATGTATGTTAGCTTGTAGAAGCACCGTTTGAGTTTTTGTTTGCATCTCACTGATGTTGCATGCATGACACTATTTTTGCACTGATGATCACCGCTGTGATGACCTACTTCACACACATGCATGTTCTCATGTTTTCAGTCGCCTGTCAGCAGGTCTGGGTTTCCTTGGCCCAGACCTTGCTTTTCTTGGCTAGCATTGCACATTTTTGGAAGTGAAGGCTCTACATTCCCTCCAGAAATTGCACAAGTCTAGTCGAGCACTGACCTCGAGGCTTGTATTGCATAATTCTAGGAGGCAGTGCCTTGCTGGCCCCAGAAAATGCACAATGTAGTTTGCTGGTTTGCATCTCATTGCTGATTGAAATTGGGCATTGTGCAGTTTTAGTACTCAGCATGCCAGGCTAGATTGTGCATTGTGAAGTTCCAACCATTAGTTAGCCTCCTAATAGCCAAAATTGTACCTTGCATAGTTTTGGCAGTCAGTCCCTGAGCCTCTTGGTGAAAATTTCATAATCTTCACAGATAGTCATACAAGTATGTTGCATGTTTTTCCTCTAGTTTGTTTTCATTTTCAATTGACAGATTGCTTTCCATGAGGTTTCATATGTCTCTAGGTATCACAGTTGCTCACTTGCCTTTGAGTAGTACAGGTACAATGGCTTCCAGGAGAGCAGAGTCAGAGACACCATTGAGAGCGAAACTGGGGATGCAGTCGATCAAGTGTCTATGAACTTTCCTATCTATGAAGACATCAAGTTGTTCATGGACAAGGATATCAAGATGAAATGGCAGTGAAATCACAATGAGTAGCACCATCAACAACAGTAGAAAGTAGCATACCTATGCGCAGAAAATGCAAGAGGAAGGTTTTTGACAACACAAAGGCGGAGTAGAGTTGCAAGTTCAAGAGGATCCACTTATGGTGAAAGCAACTTTAGAGATTGAGGTTATGAGGTGACAACGTGATAGGAGGATTGTGCAAAGGCAGAGAGAGAAATAGAGAAGGATTTGCAAATACTGAAGTAGAAACTTAAGGAAGAATAGGATTTGCACATACCAGAGGAGGAGTTGCAGCAAGAACACTTACAACAGGAGGTGCAACATGCAGAGACTAATGAAACTACCCCCATACAGATTATAAACCAGCCCACCAGCTGGCACGGAGCCGACATGGTGAGCATTGTTGTTGATCGCATGCAAGGATGTTTAGGAGCATGGATGTTATTATGCGCACGCATGCGATCCCACCCATTGGCACACTCACTGATGCAAAGACGAGAACCAAGTCCGACTGGAGCTGAACATGTATTTTAACAAGTTGATGCACGTAGTCACCATTACACACTTGGAGATCAGCACAGACATTATGAATCAGTATGTTGTTGGTTCTACTACACTCAAGACGATGATGCGCATGTTATCAAATGATTTGGACAAGGAGCCATATCAGTGTACCTAGATGTGACGGAGGCAAGAGTTCGCTTTTAGTAGGATGTAACCATTGAGTGCTTAGACACCATCATGGATGACCAAGATTGGCATCAGTTCACCACTGTCGATCATCGCAAGGATGTCGAAGAGTTGGTCTTCCCACAACTGTCTGAGTCTTAGTGATAGCTTTCATGGTTTTCTCAGGCCTATTTTGTCTCACATGGGTACATGTGCAAATTGTATGTAACATCTTGTAAATTGGAAGTCCAAGTGTCGATAGTTGAATGTAATAGTCATGTAGTAGGTGAAGAGTAAAAAAGGGGAATTTCAAGGGTCACCCCACCCTTTTCTATTTATAGAACCTCATAACTCATTGTAGAGGCTTTTGGGTAGCTAAGCTTCTGATAGGAGTATCTTAGAGAAAGCTTGGAGTGTATTGTAACGAGCCTTGACTTCTCCACAGTGCAGAGCTAGTACATCTCTTTGGAGGAGCAGGTGGAAGTGACTGTAACGTTCTATTATCGTGACTAGTGGTTGGTCATGGTTGTACTAAATGATTGAAACTTTCACTTATTAATATAACATAGCCAACACATTTCATGCATATGTTGTTATTGTATTTCAGTTATCTTGGTTACTCTAATGATATATGTATCTGTTTTCTTATGCATGTAGGTATAGAATCTTTCTATATATGTATTTATAAATCTTACTGAGATGTGTTGTTGGTTTAACCATCACTTTGGATTGTTAGTTCACATTCCTTCCAGTGCTTGATGCATATTTTCTCATCTCTTCCCTTTCAAGTTGTGTGTTCCCACAGGTTTCGAAGGGGTGCACTCACTCCACCTTCCATGTGTTAGAACCATTCATGCACCTTCCTTGGCTTGTTGTGCATGTCACGCCGTTATTACCAACAAGGACATCTTACTTTCCTATGCGCGCAACCGCGGTCAAGGCGATATTGTACGACCCACTACTGGGAATCCTACACCAAATGGTCTGAGGTCTAGTTGTGACTTCTTACCAGGGAGATCCCCTTTCATGTTGGCGGGTGCAACACCATCAACAAGTTTAAAATAAAACTTCTTTGAAACAGATAGACCTAACAATTAGTATTGTTGTGACCAAAACAGTAAAATCAACCATCAAATATAAATGTGGTTTTCACAAGGTTTTAGAAGATGTGACCTTGACAATCAATACCATCTGAATCAAAATATTAAGACCAAGTTCCTTTAAAAAAAATTACTATCAATAATGTAGAAACCATTGACAAAAAAACCTAAAATAAAATTAAAATTAAAATTAAAAAATAAACGTTTTAAATTATTTAAAAAATCAAATTGGAAAACAACTCTTAATTGATAATTGTAAAAAAGTTAGCAAATATATATATATATATATATATATATATATATATATATATATATATATATATATATATATATATATATATAGATATATATATAATTTAAATTTTCATTTATTGGTACACTGATAGTTGTCAGAATCAATCCCATATTGTGTGAATATAAACTCACTCTAATTACTATTTTCACCAATAATTTTTTTTATAAAAATAAAATATTAGGGAAACCATAAATTGAAAGGTTGGTAAATGCCTACACTTACCTCATGATACATATCATATTACCAAAATTAAATAATAATAATAATAATAATAATAATAATAATAATAATAATAATAATAATAATAATAATAAATCATAAATAGACGTTGTTATAAGCCCCAAGGTTAGCTCAAGTGGTCAAGAGCTAGACATGAAGTTCTTTGATATTGTTGCTAGTTGTTGTTGTTGATCACAGGTTTGAATCTCTTCAATTGTGGGGAAGTACTCTGAATTTTCTCGTCCTTTCCATCCAAAAACATAATTGTACTAAATTTTGATTTATATGTAATATTTTATTTTATTTTAAATTATTTTAAGGTATTTTTTAATATTTTAATTTCAATTTTAAATTGATTTTAATTTATGTTTTTTAAATCATTTAAATTTTATTTATTTATACTTTTATTTTTAATTATTTTTATTTGAATATTGTTTTAATAATTTTTTTAATATTAAAATAAAATTCAATTGTGTGTGTGTGTGTGCATTTTTTAAATGTGTATTACTTTTTTTTAAAATGTATGTTAAAATTATTTTAATTTTTATTTCCTTTTGCCCCATTGGGGTGAGCATAAGGATTAAAAGGGTGCTTCGAGGGACAATCCCACCACCTTTCCAACTTGATGTGCATTAAAGAGAAGGAGTCAAAATTTATCACCGACATGGATTTGCGTGTAGTTTCACAGTTGGCTATTAATAGGCATGAAGGGTTGGTGGATGTTTCCTTATTCTTCATCGTATGTTGGGTCGTTAGGGAAGGTGTGATGTCTAAGAGCCAACCTCCCTACCACTGGTGTTTTCACTTGGCTCTTATGCTGAGAGAGTGTCATTAGTTTGTTGCTTGGCACTAGTGCTAAGAGGAATGTATTCATCTTGAGATGGAGAAGCAGAGGTGGGTGGGGAAATCTATTGGTGAGAGGTTAATTTGAAACTAGCTTTGACAACTAGTAGTAGAAGTCAGCGAATGCTATCTACCATCATTGTAGGCATGACTAATCATGTTTTGTCCCTCCTAGATTTCATTTGTCTTTTTGTCACTCTTCCTACTTATGTATGTCATGTTCCAGTCAATTTGTTAGGTAATCCTATCGTGCTATTGTTTGGGGTAGATTTGAATAAAATTGGCCTTTGGTTTTTGGCTTAACTTGGCCTGAGGAGGTAACATTGATACCTGTCCAGAGTGTGTTGTATCTCATGACTGGTATGTCTAATTCAATTTATGTAGCATCATCCTCCTAGTTTAATTTAGTAAGGTTTGATTATAGTGGAATGTCTTGTCTTTGGGCTTGCTTATGGATATGTCTCTGTCTGAATTCTTAGGTTTTTGCGGGTTTCAAGTGGGGAGGAGCTTATTACACTTGGGAGTTTGAGAGTTGTGGTTTGTCTATTGGCCTATTTTCATGTGAATTGTGTGGTAACGACTTTGGTTACATGGTATATTTATGCTTTGTTAGTGTTCTTTCTTTAGGGGGTTATTCTTGTCAGTCTTCTAGTTGTGATCTCTTGTTGGATATTGTCACACGGAATAAGTCGATCTTGTGGACAAGATAGACCTTCCTAGAATCTAAAGAAGACCTAATGACAAGCAAACCAACCAGACACTATCTTTCTCTAAATATGCTTTGATAAACAATAGAAAACAAGTGTTTTTGGGGCCTGCCTTAGGTCCAACGCAAGCTTGTGGATGCCCTCACTCCTTCTATCCAAACGAGCTCCTTTTCACGAATCTGCAAGCACAAACAAGGAAAACAAATTAAATAGCACCTGAAAAGCCAATTGCATAAAACATATTTAACATGAAATTCAAGGAGTCCATGAAACAAATAACATAAGATACTTGTTGAGAAAAATGAGTTTGATTGTATTAATTCAAAAGAAGAAGAACTTTACAACCTTTGCCTTGACGCTGTACAAGCTCCTCCGAGGGTCCAGCAAGAAGTCTCCTCTACTTTGACAAGTTTCACTCACTCCCCAATGAAGCCAGAAAGATGTGTGATCTCTCCTCTTAAGCTCAACTAGGAAGTCTTGATTTCACCAGCATTTACCCTCAAAAATGTTCAGCTTCTAACCTCCCTAGCAACCAGCCCAATGCCTGTATTTATAGTGCAATGGAGGGAGGTTACTAGGTCCTCTTTCAAAGGGATAAAGCCCTCCTTCAAAGGGATAGCTCCTCTCATCAAGGGATTAGCTCCTTCTCTTTTGGGATGCATGAACCACCTCAGAGCGAACAATCCATGTCAAAATTCCTTCTAGAAACCTCTAGAATTAACCCAAAGTGAGTTTTTTAAGATAAAACTTGCACCTTTTGACTTTCACAGGGGTCCGCACCTACACCGTTAGGGACAGAGCGGGAAGGTCCGCAGTTTTTGTACACAGAAGGTGCGGGACCGCAGGTGACCATGAGAGAAAGTGCGGAACCAGAGTTACATTGATTTTTAATGTCTTTCTCTCTTTTCCAAAGCTTGATTTGAAGAGCTGAGGTCTGAGACTTGCTTAGGAGGACAGTACAAGTGATGATAGACTCATACTGACTGTAAATAATCATGGTGACGATATTTTTGTGTAACAGATATACATAGGTTTGAACCCCTCCCACTCACTAGGACTCATAGGAAAAACATGTGATACAGGAGGAGTGATGACAATAGTAGCCTAAGGGGACAACGTAGGGCTTGATTATTCTCCTAAGACTTGGCTACGACATAGTTCAATGCAGCGGCTCCCGAGACTTGATGTGAAAAAAAATGGAAACTAAGGTGGGTGCCAAGAAGAAATGCTACTCTGACATTGAGATACTAGAGGAATTCTCTTATTGGGTTCCCAAACCTGGTCACACTAGGATATGGAGAAAGAAATACCTCAATTCTATAGTGCTACGTTGGTATATGAAGACACTGCTTAGTCTAGTATTGAAATATAAACAATTGGAAAGGTAAAACATGTTTTATTCTACCAAAGGATATTAAAAGGATGATGAGGAACCAAAGTTTATCCATAGATAGGCTTAATGCAAGACTAGCCCATGTAGAAGGGAATCTTCAATGTGACTTGGATATTACTGCACCTCCTGGTTTGCTTGCAAGGGATCCATATCCCATTTCTTCTTCTGACTCTTAATGGCTATTAAGTATGCTAGTATATCTGGACTCTACCTATGTTTTCTATTGTCTATCCAAAATGTTTGGTTTTTTTCTTCTGGACATCATTGAAAAAAATAATTGGTGGATTCTCCCGAATTCCTTAGAGGCAATGAAAATCCCCATATATGACTAGATGTAATAGATATCTACTCTAAAAAAATTCTAATAATATAAATTATTTTAATTTACATATGTGTGTGTGTGTGGTTCTTTTTAAAAATGTAAGTATTTTTATTAACTGTTTAATTTGTTTTTTAACTCTTTAATATATATTAATTTTTCATTAATGCTAAAATAATAAACAAAATTTTCAAAAATATTGTCCTTTTATTATTATTTCTTTAATTTTATTTTTCAAAGAAACTGATATTGATTTATATGAGAAGGAAAAACTAGATTCTCGGCAAGGACCCTTACATAATTCCTCATGTTTCAGAAAAGTACTACATTTAGATGTTCAAAATAAAGAAAAAATATTCTTATGAAATTTTTTACCTACTATTCTAAACGGGTGTTGACTATAATCTCAACAAAAAAATTCTAATAACAATATATATTTGCATAACATCAGAGTGTTTCAAAAAATACAAAATTATCTATGAGATGAGAATCTTGGTTCATTAGACTTGCCATGCAACTTGAATCCCCGTCCTTATTCCATTGTTCTTTCCTCCTGAGCACATCTATCCTTTTTCATCGTAGGTTCACCACTAGTCCTTGTCGCTCCCACAGTAAAGAGGTTACCACTGCTAGATTTTTCCTCAAGCTCAACCACCCTAATGTCGAAGGCTATTAGTTCAATATGAATTTCATCATGAAATTGCTCCATTTTACCCTGTAATAATTCATACTTGGTGTTAATGAGAAATCGGTACGAATTTCACTCTTACTTCTCCATAGTGCTCTTCTTTTCTAGGGGATTCAACAACCATTCAACTCATTCTAATGTTGGGTTGTGTTATATTCTTTCCACGACTAGATGCCCTTCGTTTCGCCAATTGCGTAGCGGGGGGGTGACAGGGTGGTTGACAGGGGGGGCGACAGCCCTCTCTGTCTAGGGAGTTCGAGGGGGGAGGGTAGCCCCCTCTCCAGGGTCTGGGGCAACACCCCAGGGAAATTTTTATTTGGACCCTATATTAGGCTGGGTAGACCTACCTATGGTTTTGTGCATGGTTTTCACACATGGTTTTGGACAGTTTTCGGTCCATGGTATTAGATTCTTCGACATGTATAAATATGTATTGTAACATTGAAAGGAATATAATGAAAAATCAATCTAGTAGTCCCGGTTTTGGGATCTAGGGGAAAATCTATGAGTATATGTGTTTTATTTGTTATGATCTCGCATTATTTATTTTCTGTTTTTTAGAATTCATATGTAGCTAATTTCTATACGGGGTTAAAACCTACTTTTGGTATCAGAGTTGTTTTGGATTCAAGGGGATGCCTTTGTTGCTGAGGGGTTTCGCTTAGGCCTATGGTAGACCCTGTTTAGTGGGAGATCTGTGAGATCGATTCTGGTGTTGAAAGATGATGGCGAGTAGTGGAAAGATAGAGATATATAAATTTAATGGTCAAAGTTTTGAGTTATGGAAACTCAAGATGGAGGATTTGTTGGTAGATAAAGATCAGTGGATCACAGTAGATCCAGGTACTAAACCAACGAGAGTGTTCGATGAAGAATGGAAGAAGTTGGATCAAAAGGCAAAGAGCACAATACAATTGTGTTTCTCAGATTCAGTATTGTTGAATGTATCAGGGGAAGCTACAACTAAGGCTTTGTGGGATAAGTTAGGGGCTTTGTACCAATCTAAGTCTCTAGTGAATAAACTGTTCCTTTGGAAAAAGTTGTATAACCTGAGGATGAAAGATGGAGACTCAGTGATAAAGAATCTAAACGCATTTAATACTATGGTAAGTCAATTATTATCTATTGATATTAAAATTTCAGATGAAGATAAGTGCATTAGTTTTTTGTGTTCTCTACCAGATTCATGGGATATTCTGGTTATTTCAATACGTAGAAATGCAACTACCTTGCAGTTTGATGAGATATTCTCATCCTTGCTGACGGAGGAGATAAGACAGAAAAATATGGAGAGCCAGAATGGTGATGTGTTGTTTGTACGAGGGTGGTCACAGAACATAAACAAAAATAAGTCATCGAGTGGGAGATCTAAATCTCCAGGAAAACCTATAAAGGTGGTGTGCTGGAAATGCGGAAAGGAAGGTCACTACAAAAGCAACTATAAATCTAAAGCTCCTAACAAAGGAAAGGGATTTGATGATTCTCCTTTTGCAGAGGCGAAAACCACCTCAGATGAAGGTGGGGATGTGTACTTTGCTTCTTCAAGTACACATGTAGATCATGAGGTATGGTTAATTGACTCAGGTGCATCCTTTCACTTCTATCCCCATAGAGAGTGATTCTGTGAGTATGAGAAATATGATGGTGGTGATTTCTTCTTGGGAGATGATAGGAAGGCTAGAATCGTTGGTTGCAGAAAATTCAAGTTGAAGTTGAAAGGTGGAAGGAATAGAACACTTCCTAGTGTTCTGCATATTCTTGCATTAGCCAAAAATCTGATTTCTGCAAGCAAGCTAGATGATGCAGGTGTAAAAACAATGTTCGAGAAATATTCTTGCAAGATGGTTGGGGGAGCACTGGTATTAATATAGGGAGTTCGGATTGGAACTATGTACAAGCTGCAAGGTAGCATTGTTAATGATGGGTGTAACAGTTCTATGGTTCTTGAAAGTGGAGAAGAAAATCTAGTGGTCTCTAGAGAAAAGACCATGCTATGGCATCAAAGGCTTGGACATATTGGAGAGAAGCACCTTCAAATACTTCATGGTAAAGGCATGGTAGAAGGTATGACTAATATCTCTTTGGATTTTGATTTCTGTGAAAATTGTGTATATGGGAAGCAGAATTAGGTGAGTTTCCCCTCTGGTGGTAAGAGGGTGAAACAGATATTAGAGCTTGTGCACAGTGATGTATTTGGACATATGAAGGTTCCATCACTTGGTAAGTCTATGTACTATGTATCATTTATAGATGACTTCTCAAGGAATACATGGATATATTTCCTCGAGAAGAAATTTGAAGTCTTTGACAGGTTTAAATAATTTAAGGCTTTGGTGGAAAACGAGATAGAGAAGAAGATAAAGGTGTTGAGGACAGATAACGGTGGAGAGTTTTGCAGCAAGGAATTTCAAGAACTTTGTAAGAAGTGTGGTATAGCATGACATAAGACTACTCCGTACACACCTAAGCAAAATGGAGTTGTAGAAATAATGAACAAGACGTTGATGGAAATGGCAACAAGCATGCTTAGTGGTTCCGGGTTAGGACAAGAATTCTAGGTAGAGATGGTGGAGATAACATGTTACCTGGTCAATGGATCACCTTCATCAGCATTGGAGGATAAGACTCCACAAGGTATGGATTAGTAAGAAACCCTCTCTTTCACATTTGAGGGTATTTAGATGTGATGCATATGTACATGTTCCAAAGGGGAAAAGAACAAAATTGAATAGTAAATCTGAAAAGTGCATCTTTGTTGGGTATAAGAATGGTTTAAAGGGTTATAAGCTTTGGAACCCAGTAATAAGGAAGGCAATGTACAACCAAGATGTGGTGTTCAGAGACGTGAAAGATGTTATTAAACATGAAGTCCCATCAAAGGAACCTGAGAAGATAGAGTTTGAGATAAAGGAGGAAGAATTAGACTCTACAACAGAAGGGGAAACAAAATATGAAGAGCCACAAACTCCGGTTGTGAGAAGATCAATTCGGGAAAAAAGGTAGCCAGAAAGGTATATGTTGGGTTGTGTTATATTCTTTCCACGATTAGCCCACATAGTTAACTGGCGGTTAGAGAGGGGGAGGTCACAGGGGGTTTGAGGGGTACCCATAGCCCCACTCTATGAGGTCTGGGGCAGCGCCCCGGAAAATTTTGGTTTTGGACCCTATGTTGGCTTGGGCGGACCCACCTATGGTTTTGTGCATGATTTTCGCACATGGTCTTGGACGCGATGGTTTTCAGTCCATGGTTTTGGACACGATGGTTTTTTGGTCCATGGTATTAGATGCTTTGGCATGTATAAATATGTATTCTAACATTGAAAGGAATATAATTAAAAATCAAGCTGGTAGTCCCAGTTTTGGGATCTAGGGAAAAATCTCTGTGTATATGTGTTTTATGTGTTATGCACTCGCATTGTTTATTTTCTGTGTTTTAGAATTCGTATGCAGGTAATTTCTATATTGGGTTAAAACCTACATTTAGTATCAGAGTAGTTTTGGCTTCAAGGGGACACCTTTGTTGCTGAGGGGTTTCACTCGAGGCTATGGTAGACCCTGTTTAGTGGGAGATCTGCGGGATCGATTCTGTTGGTGAAAGAAGATGGTGAGCAGTGGAAAGATAGAGATTGAGAAATTTAATGGTCAAAGTTTTGAGTTGTGGAAACTCAAGATGGAGGATCTGTTGGTGGATAAATATTAGTGGATCGCGGTAGATCCGGGTACTAAACCAACGGGAGTGTTCGATGAAGAATGGAAGAAGTTGCATCAGAAGGAAAAGAGAACAATATGATTGTGTGTCTCAGATTCAATATTGCTGAATGTATCAGGGGAAGCTCTGGTGAAGGCTTTGTGGGACAAGTTAGGGACTTTGTACCAATCCAAGTCTCTGGTGAATAAACTGTTCCTATGGAAAAAGTTGTATAACCTGAGGATGAAAGATGGAGACTCAGTGACAGAGCATCTGAATGCATTTAATACTATGGTGAGTGAGTTAGCATCTGTTGATATTAAAATTTCAGATGAAGATGAGTGCAATAGTTTGTTGTGTTCTCTACCAGATTCGTGAGATAGTCTGGTTATTGTAATAGGTAGCAATGCAACTGCCTTGCAGTTTGAAGAAATAGTCTCATCCTTGCTGATGGAGGAGATGAGACAGAAAAATATGGAGAGCCACAATGGTGATGCCTTGTCTGTACGAGGACAGTCCCAGAATAGAAAAAAAAATAAGTCATCGAGTGGGAGATATAAATCTAGAGGGAGATCTAAATCTCCAGGAAAACCTATAAAGGTGGTGTGTTGGAAATGTGGAAAGGAAGGGCACTACAAAAGGGACTGTAAATCTAAAGCTCCTAATAAAGGAAAGGGATTTGATGAGGCTCCTTCTGCAGAGGTGAAAAACACCTTAGATGAAGGTGGGGATGTGTACTTGGATTCTTCAAGTACACATGTAGATCACGAGGCATGCTTGATTGACTCAGGTGCATCCTTTCACTTCACTCCCCATAGAGAGTGGTTCTGTGAGTATGAGAAATACGATGGTGGTGATGTCTTCTTAGGGGATGATAGGAAGGCTAGAATCATTGGTTGTGGAAAAGTAAAGTTGAAGTTGCAAGGTGGAAGGGTTAGAACACTTCCGGGTGTTTTGCATATTCCTGCATTGGCTAGAAATCTAATTTCTGTAGGCAAGTTGGATGATGCAGGTGTAAAAACAATGTTTGAGAAGGATACCTATAAGATGGTTCAGGGAGAACTGGTATTGATGTGGGGAGTTCAGATTGGAACTCTATACAAGCTACAAGGTAGCATGGTTGTTGATGGGTGAAATAGTTCTATGGTTCCTGAAAGTGGAGCAGAAAATCTAGTGGTCTCTGGAGAGAAGACCATGTTGTGGCATCAAAGGCTTGGACATATTGGAGGGAAAGGCCTTCGAATACTTCATGGTAAAGGTATGGTAGAAGGTATGGGTAATAACTCTCTGGACTTTGATTTCTGTGAAAATTGTGTATATGGGAAGCAGAATCGGGAGAGTTTCCCCTCTGGTTGTAAGAGGGCGAAACATATATTAGAGCTTGTGCACAGTGATGTTTTTGGACCTGTGAAGGTTCCATCACTAGGTAAGTTTGTGTACTATGTATCATTTATATATGACTTCTCAAGGAATACATGCATATATTTCCTTAAGAAGAAATCTGAAGTATTTGATAGGTTTAAAGAATTTAAGGCTCTGGTGGAAAAACAGACAGAGAAGAAGATAAAGGTGCCGAGGGTAGATAATGGTGGAGAGTGCAGTAAGGAATTTGAAGAATTCTGTAAGAAGTGTGGTACAACACGACAGAAGACTACTCCATATACACCTTAGAAAAATGGAGTTACAGAAAGAATGAACAAGACATTGATGGAAAGGGCAAGAAGCATGCTCAGTGGTGCCAGGTTAAGACAGGAATTCTGGGCAAAGGTGGTGGAGATAGCATGTTACCTGGTCAACAAATCACCTTCATTAGTGTTAGAGGATAAGACTCCACAAGAGGTATGGACTGGTAAGAAGCCCTCTCTTTCACATGTGAGGGTATTTGGATGTGGTGCATATGTACATGTTCCAAAGGAGAAAAGAACCAAGTTGGATAGTAAATATGAAAAGTGCATATTTATTGGGTATAAGGATGGTTTAAAGGGTTATAAGCTTTGGAACATAGTAGCAAGGAAGGTTGTGTACAATTGAGATGTGGTGTTCAGAGAGGTGAAAGATATTATTAAACATGAAGTCCAACCAAAGGAACCTGAGAAGATAGAGTTTGACCTAAAGGAGGAAGAATCAAACTCTACAGCAAAGGAGGAATCAGAAGATGAAGAGCCACAAACTCCTAGTGTGAGAAGATCAGTTCGAGAAAAAGGTAGCCAGAAAGGTATAGTCCATCTGCTTTCTATTCAAATTTTGCTTTATCTATTACTGATGATGATCACAAAACTATGAAGGAAGTAGTAGATTCGGAGGATGGAAAACTTTGGAAAGAGGCCATGATTGATGAAATGGCATCTTTGCACAAAAGTGAGGCTTGGGATTTGGTGGAGTTGCTGACTGGAAGGAAACCCATTGGCAGCAAATGGGTGTTTAAGAAGAAGACAAATGCAGAAGGAAAAGTGGAGAAATACAAAGCTCGGTTGGTAGCAAAAAGCTTATTCCCAGGTGCCAGGAATTGATTTTGGTGATATTTTTTCTCTTGTTTCCAAGGTAACTTCTATTAGATTACTTTTAGCTATTGATTCTGCTTTTGATTTTGAGGTAGAACAGATGGATGTGAAGACAACATTTCTTCATGGGGATCTGGAAGAGGAAATCTACATGAAGCAACCTGAAGGCTTTGTGGTGAAGGGTAAGAAAGAATTGGTATGCAAGTTAAGGAAGTCTCTGTATGGGTTAAAATAGTCACCAAGGATGTGGTATTAGAAATTTGATACATTTATACGGGGACTTGGCTTCACGAGAAGCAAAGAAAATCACTATGTGTATTTTAAATTAATTGGTGACCATGTTATTTATTTGGTCTTGTATGTGGATGATATGTTGCTGGTTGGAAATGACAAAGAAATTATCTAGGATTTGAAGACCCAATTGTCCTCCAAATTCGACATGAAAGATCTTGGTGCTTCAAACTCTATTTTGGGCATGGAAATTAAAAGAGATCAGGAAAAGAGGAAGCTCTGGTTAAACTAGAGGAAGTATATCGAGACAATACTGCAGAGGTTTAATATGTAGGATAGTAAACTGGTGAAGGTTCCTATTCTTGTAGGTGTGAGGTTATCTGCTGAACAGTGTCCCAAGACACAAGAAGAGGAAGAGGACATGTCTCATGTTCCATATGCAAGTGCAGTTGGTAGCATGATGTATGCAATGATTTGTACTAGACCAGACATTGCACATGTAGTGGGAGTATTGAGCAGGTTTATGTCAAAACCAGGGAAAGAGCACTGGATAGCATTGAAGCGGGTTTTCAGGTATTTGCGTGGCACTAGTGATTATGGTTTGTGCTACCAAGGAAAACAAAGATTGAACAGAGTGTTGAATATTTATGGCTTTTTTGATGTAGACTGGGTTGGAGATATGGATCAGAGAAGATCTACAAGTGGGTATGTGTTTAACCTATTTGGAGGTGTAGTCAGTTGGATGAGTAAGAAACAATCTGTAGTGGCACTATCAACTATAGAGGTAGAATACATGGAAGCTACTCATGTAAGAAAGGAAGCAGTTTGGTTGCAAAGATTGTGTTCAAGTATGGGGTTAGTACAGGAAGCTATAAGGATAGACTGTGATAGCCAAAGTGCAATTTTCTTGGCAAAGAACCCTGCATATCATTCAAAGACAAAGCACATTGATGTTCAGTGTCACTTTGTGAGGGACATGATAGAAGACAAAAAGGTGTTGCTGGTAAAGGTGGACACTTTGAAGAATATTGCAGATGCATTGACAAAATCTGTGAGCTCTGAGAAGTTCTCTTGGTGTAGAGAAACATGGGCATTGTAGGGCTGGATAAATGACTAAGCTCTCTTATGGCCCCCTATGGAAAGAAAACAACAAGTGGGATAATGTTGGGTTCTGTTATATTCTTTCCATGACCAGCCCACGTAGTTAATAGGGGGTTGGAGAGGGGGAGCTTACAGGGGGTTTCAGGGGTACCTGTAACCCCACTATATGGGGTCTGGGGCAGCGCCCCATAAAATTTTGGTTTTGGACCCTGTGTTAGGTTGGGCGGACCCACCTATGGTTATGTGCATGATTTTCGCACATGGTCTTGGATGCGATGGTTTTCGGTCCATGGTTTTGTATGCGATGGTTTTTCGGTCCATGGTATTGGATGCTTCGGCATGTATAAATATGTATTGTAACATTCAAAGGAATATAATGAAAAATCAAGCTGGTAGTCCCAGTTTTGGGATATAGGGAAAAATCTTTGTGTGTATGTGTTTTATGTGTTATGCACTCACATTGTTTATTTTCTGTGTTTTGGAATTCGTATGTGGTAATTTCTGTACGGGATTAAAACCTACAGTATAGTCCATCTGTTTTTTGTTCAAATTTTGTTTTATCTATTACTAATGATGATCCCAGGACTGTGAAGGAAGAAGTAGATTCAGTGGATGGAAAACTATGGAAAGACACCATGGTTGATGAAATGGCATCTTTGTACAAAAATGAGGCTTGGGATCTAGTGGAGTTGTCGGCTAGAAGGAAACCCATTGGTAGCAAATGGGTATTCAAGAAGAAGACAAATGCAAAAGGAAAAGTGGAGAAATACAAATCTCGGTTGGTAGCAAAAGGTTATTCCCAAGTGTTGGGAATTGATTTTGGTGATATTTTTTCTCCTGTTCCCAAGGTAGATTCTATTAGATTACTTTTATCTGTTGCTACTACTTTTGATTTTGAGGTAGAACAGATGGATGTGAAGACAACGTTTCTTCACGGGGATCTGGAAGAGGAGATCTACATGAAGCAACCTAAAGGCTTTGCAGTGAAGGGTAAGAAAGAACTGGTATGCAAGTTAAAGAAGTCTTTGTATGGGTTAAAACAGTCACCAAGGATGTGGTATCAGAAATTTGATACATTTATATGGGGACATGGCTTCACCAGAAGCAAAGCAGATCACTATGTGTATTTTAAATTAATTGGTAACCATGTTATTTATCTGGTCTTGTATGTCGATGATATGTTGCTGGTTGGAAATGACAAAGAAATTATCCAGGATTTAAAGACCCAATTGTCCTCCAAATTCGACATGAAAGATCTTGGTGCTGCAAACTATATTTTGGGCATGGAAATTAAAAGAGATCGAGTAAAGAGAAAGCTATGGTTAAACTAGAGGAAGTATGTCGAGACAATACTACAGAGGTTCAATATGCAGAATAGTAAATCGGTGAAGGTTACTATTCCTATAGGTGTGAAGTTATTTGTTGAACAGTGTCCCAAGACACAAGAAGAGGACATGTCCTGTGTTCCATATGAAAGTGTAGTCGGTGACTTGATGTATGCAATGGTATACACTAGACCAGACATTGCATATGCAGTGGGAGTATTGAGCGAGTTTTTGTCAAAACTAGGGAAGGAGCACTGGACAACAGTGAAGCGGGTTTTCAAGCATGGCACTAGTGATTATGGTTTGTGCTACCAAGGAAGACTAGGATTGGACAGAGTGTTGGATATTCATGGCTTTATTGATGCAGACTGGGCTAGAGATCTAGATCAGAAAAGATATACAAGTGGGTATGTGTTTAACCTATTTGGAGGTGCAGTCAATTGGATGAGTAAGAAAAAATCTTTATTGGCACTATCAACTACAGAGGTAGAATACATGGAAGCCACTCATGCAAGCAAGGAAGAAGTTTTGTTTCAGAGATTGTGTTCAAGTATGAGGTTAGTATAGGGAGCTATAAGGATAGACTGTGATAGCCAAAGTGCAATTTTCTTGGCAAACAACCCTGCTTACCATTCAAAGACAAAGTACATTGATGTTCAATATCACTTTGTGAGGGATATGATACAAGACAAAAAGGTGTTTCTTGTAAAGGTGGACGCTTTGAAGAATACTGCAGATGCATTGACAAAATCTGTGAGCTCTAAGAAGTTCTCTTGGTGTAGAGAAAAAATGGGTGTTGCAGGGCTGGATAAATGACTAAGCTCTCTCGTGGCCCCCTATGGAAAGGAAACAACAAGTGGGAGAATTTTGGGTTGTGTTATATTATTTCCACGACTAGGTGCCCTAGTTAACCGGGTGGTTAGAGGGGGGGCTGAGCCCCCCCTTCATTGCATTGATTGCAGAGCGGGGGGGTCATGGGGGGTTTGAGGGGGGTGGGTAGCCCCCCTCTATGGGGTCTGGGGCAGCGCCTCGGGGAAATTTTTTTTGGACCCTATATTAGGTTGGGGGACCTACCTATGGTTTTGTGCATGGTTTTTGCACATGGTTTTGGACGTGATGGTTTTCGGTCCATGGTACTGGATGATTTGGCATGTATAAATATGTATTGTAATATTGAAAAGAATATAATGAAAAATCAATCTGGTAGCCCCGATTTTGGGATCCAGGGGAAATCTCTGTGTATATGTGTTTTAGGTGTTATGCTCTCGCATTGTTTATTTTCTATGTTTCAGATTTCGTATGGAGGTAATTTCTATATGGGGTTAAAACCTACATTTAACAACCTTGCGAGCAACCTATTTTTTTTAACTTGCTCATCCTCTTAAATCTAGTCCCCCAAGTTCTCCATTATAGAACTATGATACTTCGCACTTTGGAATTCAAATGATGATGGTCACATCTATTCACGGTTGTGAGCACTCAACAATAGCGCGATGTAGAACCAAATAACAACACAATTCCATATATAACCATGCCTTCCTTTGAACCACCTCCCCGAATCATTTAAATGCAAGGATGGAAATTCCATGCTTGAATCTCATCGAGCTCCTTGGAATGTCAATCGTATGATAAAGAGGGATATGAATATTCATGCCAGTTTATTGAATGCAATATCAACATTGGTGCTCCCCTGACTTTTGTAAACACTTTGCAACCTTGGAGCATTAACACCTTATGCCACTTGTTCTCACGATCCACTGCCTTAGATCGCCAGTCATTAATATGATTTAGATAAGGTTTATTTTCCTTTATATTGGTTGACCAAGAAATTAATGTATGCCATTTCTCCTTACATGCTTGTGTCGGCTTATGAGCTGAGACCCATGTGATTAATGGGAGAAGTGTGTGATTGGACTCCACCGTGGGGATTTGTTCAAATTTTCGGATGAGAAGGTCATTAAATTATGTATTAAATCCATAATGATTAATTCTAATATTCATGGAATGGGTGAGTTATAATACAACCCATGAACCAATTCTGATTTCCCCTACTCCAGTGTGGGTCCTTTATTGGGTAATGAGCGTGTTATTGTATTCAGTTGTCGATACACATGGAAGAATTCAATTTGCTCAAATTTCATTGTTTGCAAAACGATCCTTTGTAGGATAGGAAGAAAAGTTGAGCTTTGAAATCTTTTGACTTTCCACAAATGGTGTATCATAATCATAGATTCCCCAAACATTTCTATTTTGGTGATTTTATTTTCCTTTCAATTTCCAAGCCCTGCCAAAGCACTAGGTACTCAACTTGGTTATTGGATTTCATACCCTATACCTAGGTGTATTGAGTCTATTTTTGTCCACTGGGGCCTAGGATAACCCCTCCCACTCCTGACACCCATTATTATTGTTTTTAAATTAAAAATGTTTATTTTTATTTATGTGTGTGTGTGCATATTCCTTTTTTTGGTTTTTCCCTTCATCTTTTTTTATTTTTCTATATATTTTTATTTGTATTTATCATTCATTTTTCTCTTTTTCTTTTTTATGATTTTATTTGTAATAAGGTGCAAGATTTAAATCATGTTTTTTAAATTATTACAACTTTAAACTTAAAAAAATGATGGTATTACCAATAACATCTATTTTCAATTTAGTGGTTGGTTTTTACGTTTTAGTTTCAAGGATATCACTTACCAAGATCATTATTTCAAATAACTCATAATTTTATTCTTAGAAGAAGGGGAGGTCCTACCGGGAACACCACTTTTTAATTTGAGGGTTACTATTAAAGTTTTGACAAAAAAAGTATTGGTTGTCAATTTTAGAGATTTTAGTTCCTCATGGAAGGTTGTGTGTCCAAGACCACGCCCAAGATGTCACAACTATATTCCACTCTTCCAACCCCCTGAATTTTGTGAGGAAAATCTTCAACTTGAAGCTTTTACCATCGGTGAAAAACAAGCTTATTATGATTCATAAATCCAATCAGAGGTAGCCAATTGGCTTCCTAACCCTAGACACACCAGGGGAAGACAAATTCAGTACTTGAAATCCATCACCATTCATTGGTAGATGAAAATCCTTCCAGGAAAGGTCCTAAAGGAGAAACATGAAGATCGCAATGATATATTATCTTCTCTTAATGAAATCAAGTGGGTGCAATGTTATCAATGCTCCTCTCTTTCCAATATGGATGATCGACTTGCTCACCCTGAAAACCATCTTTAGTGTGAATTAAAACTTCCTGCTCTAGTGATAACAAGTGCTCAAGACCCAACCCCAATCACTTCATCAAGCTCTCGATGTTAAGCTTTTCCACTTCGTAGTTGTTTTACTTTATATAGTTCTATCTATGGCAAATGTAAGTAGTTTCTTATTGTTAGTTGCCCTTATATAGAATTATCTAAACTTTGGTCAGTTGTCAATAGATCTGGTTTTGTAGAGGCAGTTTGAGACTAAAAATTATATGAACAACGATTTTTTTTGCTGGTGTATGATGACATTATGAGGAAATGCTTGTTAGATTTTAGGCTTCTGTGGAAGTTTTTTGCAGTGGTATGATCCGGATTATCCACAGTTTTGTGTTCATTCTGTCGACGTTTCAAACCCCAAAGAGGGTCCATCATCAGGACTAATAGAATATGAATGAAAGCTTATTGAGAGAAGAGTCAAATGACTTGGGAATAAATAAACCTAGATCCCTAATTTTTTAAAGAAGCTGACACTCATATGTATGATTTCTTATTTATTTTATTTTAATTTATTATTATTTTATTCAAAGATTAATTTATTAGTTTATAATTTAATTTATTAGTTTATAGTTTGATTAATTAGTTTAATCTGATTCATAATTTTTATTTATTTATCTATTGTTATTTACCATATTTATTATTTATTATTTAGCCCTAATTTTCTAATTAATCAATTAATTAATTTATATTTCATAATCTTTAATTTATTTGTTTTATTAATAATTATTTTAGTTTAATTAATTGACTAATTATTTTATATTAAATTTTTATTAGAATCTAATTAATTAATTAAAATAGATGTAATTAAATTAAATTAAATTAATTAGATTAAATTAAATTAATAAGCTTTGATTTAATTAATTTAATAATTCTAATTTTTATTTTAAAAATAATCAAGTAATCATTTTATAATTCTTTCAATTGCTTTTATCTATTTAATTGATTAATTAATTTAAATTTAATTGAATAATTAATTCTAATTCTTCCTATTGTTTTTTATTTTGTTTTTATTATTATTTAATTAATCAATTATAATTTTTTATGTTTAACTAATCAATTTTAAAAATTTTCATTGATTTAATTAATTAATTTTAATTCTTTTTTGGTTATTGATCATTTTATCATTTTTCAAGATTTAACCTATTAAGCTATAATTTTCCAACTAATTAATAAATTAATTAATTTTTATTTTATTTTATTTTATTCCTATTTTATTTAATTAAAATAAAATTTTTTTATTAATTAAAATAATTTTTTTTAATTAATTTTGATTAATTTTATTTTATTATTGTTTTTTATTTATTTTATATTAATTTTATAATTGTTATTAATCATTTGTCCAACTAATTAATAAATTAATTTTTATTTATTTTAATTTATTTAATTTCTATTTTTATTTATTTAATTAATTTTTTTTTATTAAAATTAATTAATTAATTAAAATGAAAACCCTGATACTATGCTTCCAAAGGACTGGAGGGGTTTATTTGTCTGATCAGGGGAAGCCAATTTCCACTAATTTCACTCCCATTGTCCCTGTTGAGGTTCTGAGGAAATTTCATAATTTCAATGGCCTCTCTGATTTTTCTTTTATGATAATTCTCCTCTCTTGCAATTATTTTAGCGTCCTCTAAACACATATGATGCTTTGTTTTGGACGAGTGTTCTGCAAGGGCTGATGTACAAGATCTCTCATTCTTTATATCAGCCGCGTGCTCTTTTAGTCTTATTTTTAGAGATCAACCGGTTTCCCCAATATAACTCTTGCCACAAGAGCAGTCAATCTTGTACACACCCTTGAGTTGTTGATGATCAATGTTATCTTTTACTGACCTCATCATTTGTCTTATAGTTCCACATGTTGTAAATTGAGTGTTTATGTTATTCTTCCTTAAAATTTTTGCAATCTTATCTGTAACCCCTTGGATGAATGGAAGGTAAACCTTTCCATAACTTTCTTTCTTGTCTTTAGGAGGACGCCTGGAGAGAACCTTATCCTGAGCTCTTCTTATAGCTTTCTTGATACTCCACTCTCTGTATCCAAGGTTTTTGAAGACAGAGGTTAAGTGTTCAATCTCTTCTTTTAGGTGATCAGGGTCAGAAATCCTGAAAGCCCTAACAGCTAGAGTGTTTAAGACGCCAGATTTTTGGGAAGGATGATGGTAAGAGTCAGCATGAAGATAGCTATCAGTATGGGTCTTCTTTCTATAGACCTGGTGTCCCAAAGTACCATCCTCCTTTCTATTGATCAAAACATCAAGAAAGGGGACCTTACCGTTCTCTTCAAGCTCCATAGTAAAATTGATTTCGGAAGATATAGAGTTAAGATGATTGAAGAACTTCTCCAGTTCCGCCTTACCATGAGTCCAATTCAGGTTAGTGTCGTCAACAAATATTTTCCACCATGCTGGCTTTAGAGGGTATGAGTCCAGGGCTTTCCTTTCAAAGTACTCCATGTATAAGTTGGCGACAATGGGTGAGAGTGGGGAACCCATGGCGACTCCAGATATTTGTTCATAATAGTGATCTTGAAAACTGAAAAAAGTGGACCGCAAACAAATTTTTGCAAGCTTTGCTGTTTCAGGATCGCTGGCCATCTTTATAACATAAACTGCTTCATCCAAAGGAATCTTTGTAAACAAAGAAACCACATCGAAACTAACTAGAATATCATCTTTATCCACCCTTTTATTCTTGATAAGCTTTACAAAATCATTCGAGTCTTTAATAAAAGAGTCCGTGTGGAAATTGGCTTCCCCTGATTAGACAAATAAACCCCTCCAGTCCTTTGGAAGCATAGTATCAGGGTTTTCATTTTAATTAATTAATATATATATATATATATATTAAATAAATAAAAATAGAAATTAAATAAATTAAAATTAATTTATTAATTAGTTGGACAATTATAGCTTAATAGGTTAAATCTTGAAAAATGATAAAATGATTAATAACCAAAAAAAATTAATTAAAATTAATTAATTAAATCAATGAAAATTTTTAAAATTGATTAATTAAATATAAAAAAATTTAATTGATTAACTAAATAATAATAAAATAAAATAAAAAACCATAGGAAGAATTAGAATTAATTATTCAATTAAATTTAAATTAATTAATCAATTAAATAGATAAAAGCAATTGAAAGAATTATAAAATGATTACTTGATTATTTTTAAAATAAAAATTAGAATTATTAAATTAATTAAACCAAAGCTTATTAATTTAATTTAATCTAATTAATTTAATTTAATTTAATTACATCCATTTTAATTAATTAATTAGATTCTAAAAAAAATTAATATAAAATAATTAGTCAATTAATTAAACTAAAATAATTATTAATAAAACAAATAAATTAAATATTATGAAATAATAATTAATTAATTAATTTATTGATTGATTAATTAGAAAACTAAGGCTAAATAATAAATAATAAATATGGTAAATAACAATAAATAAATAAATAAAAATTATGAATAAGATTAAACTAATTAATCAAACTATAAACTAATAAATTAATCTTTGAATAAAATAATAATAAATTAAAATAAAATAAATAAGAAATCATACATATGAGTGTCGGCTTCTTTAAAAAATTAGGGATCTAGGTTTATTTATTCCCAGGTCGTTTGACTCTTCTCTCAATAAGCTTTCATTCATATTCTATTAGTCCTGATGATGGACCCTCTTTGGGGTTTGAAACGTCGACAGAATGAACACAAAACTGTGGATAATGCGAATCATACCACTACAGGAAATACTTGCTTTAAATTCACAAAAAAAAATTATTTAAATTTTTTTAAAGTTGTAATATTAACTGCCAATTTTTTATTTGAGGGCTAATTTTAAGGTTTTAACTCCAATAGTATTGATTGTCAATTCTAGAGTTTTTAAAAAAGTTGTAATTATAACTTAAAAAAAAAAATGGTGTTCTTGTTAGCACTACTTTTAGATTCAAGGATTCATTTTAAGATTTTTTTCAACAACCTTACAACATCATTAATTTTATGGTTGCATAAAGTGGTATTTTTAATTTTTGAAAAGAAGGTGTCTTCGATAGCAACTTTTTTTAAAGGAAGTTAAAAACAGCCACTAAATGGAGCCCCTAAAAAATGAGAACTCTAAAGGGCTCGCATTAAGTTGGTAACATTGTTATAGGGTAACACTCCTTAAGTGTTCTACACAATAAACTCACGATGCATAGAAAATCACAACAATTAGTTATAACTTCACTTAAAAGAAATTATCCAATGGTGTAGAGACTTTGGAAATTAATGCTAAGTTCAACATTGGGATTTATTACCCATGTTCCTCTAGGTACACCCCAAATCTCCCCTTTTCCACTCATACAATGTTGGAATAGTTTTCATATCATTCTGATAAACCATAAATCAATAACCACTGTCGCTTTCTCAAGGAAACAACAAGCAAATATCCAACCCCTCTCAAGGTATTCCTCCTTATTTATAATTTCCCAAAAATGTGATAACTCCCTAGAAAGTAATTTGGTTTTCCTATCCCCCTTTCTAATATTATTTACCACACTTAAAAATATTGGGATTAAAAATGTATTAATAATAAAAAAACTAAGATCATAAAATAGGTATTTGGTGAATTAAACCACCCTTTTAGAATTTTAAGCCCAAATTTACTTAGGAACCATATTTCATGTGTTTTGGATCAAAATTTCCATTATCAAGTCTCATAAGTTTCTAACCTCTAGTTTGATATTCTCATTGATAAAAAGTAATTTCCCTTGGATATTATTTCCACCACAAGATTAGCATTCTTTTGAGATGATCCCAACACTTGTCCAATTATGGTGTTGGGAAACATAAGTCTACAAAAAAGGTTATTTCTTAAAAAAAAAAAAAAAAAACCATCTTAGTACAATTTTTGAACAATTAAATAATGTAAAAGCATGGATCATTAATATATATTTAATATTCCCATCATTAACAATAAACATCTTAATAATGAATGTATTTTGATCATAATGATTCATCCAAATAAAAATAAGTACATAATATCATCTTCTCTCTAGGAAACATGAACATTCAACATATCTATGTAGTATAAAGAACATGTACACAATCTATAATAAGCACGAAGTAATAATAAATACGTTATGCATGGTCAAAGGGAAACTAAGTAAGATGCACATAGATAAGGTCTTACAACACCATGCCCCCCCCCCCAATGAAAAGTTACATCATTGGAGCTAGACGTTTGTGAATACGTAGGTGTTGATCAACATTTTTTATCAAATATTTTTAATCCATTACACTTGTTTTAGAGTTGAATCTCTTTTTCTAATACTTTACCATGTTTATAATTGTTGGTTTTTTAACACATCTTTACCTTATTTTTCCTACAACTACAAGAATATTTATTTCATAGTATTGTTCATATTTTTGAGATGTGACCCCTATTTGTTTCCAAATCATTCTTCACCCATATTCCACATTTTATAATTTGTACCAACATTCCCAGACCCTCCAAATCACACCATTCCTATACTTAGCCATTTTCCCTTGCATGCATGTTTCCAAAAGACTTTCTTTACCTTTTATCCAACATGACTTCATCCTACATCTAACTCTCAAATTTTTTCATACTTAGTCATTTCACTTGTATGTGGATTAAGCATCATCTACAATACCTTTCATTCGTGCATGAATCACTACTACTTGATCCAAAACTTAGTCATTTTAACATCAGTTTCTTTTGCATGTGGATGTGGGAGCCATTCCTCTACAATATCCCATTACCATGTCTAGCAACTTACATTCATAATAATTTATTCATTAATATTTTTCTCCTTTCAAGATGCATTAATCTATGATTTCAGTGCATACTTTGCACAATTAAAATTATTTTTGGTATTAAATAAGGTAGATATCTCAGTGAGATTTTTCTATCTTTCTGACTCAATGTAGTACTTTATATTTATGAAATACTTCCTTTGATCAAATCCATATCCGAAGAATTCATAATATACTTAATACATCAAATCTCTCAAATTAGCCACTTGTTGATTCATTCATCCATTTAAAAAGTGTTGAGATGTATCAAATATACATGCCAAAGAGTACACTAAGCCTTCTGTGAAGACACCCTCAATACACTTGGGAAACATGATCGTGAATCTTAGTGGTTAATGGCTTACAAATGGTATTCAAGTCCTCACTTCTAAGAAAGAAACACCAACAAATCCTAGACTTCAGGTATTATGCATGCTTAAAGTCTTTGATTTTTTGGAATTAGTTTCATGGTGTGTTGATAGATGTGATACCACGAAAAGACATATATGGCTTCCTAACTCTTCCAAGATTCCTATTCCTACGATCCCTAGTGTTTTCAATAAAATGCTTCAACTTCCAAAACCCAACTAAGTTTTCAAAGTAGCAGAACTTGACTCCTTCTTAATGAACTATAATGGATGGAAGAATATTGGAACGAAGTTCCTGAAGAACCCAAGCAAGGAATTGGTAAGGTATGTGCACTAACCAACCCATACAAAGAATTTTCCTAGTTGTTTGCCCATGTTCTTAGTCAATACAACATAATTTATTCCTTGGTATATTATATATGGCATACATTATTGTATGCATGATGTAGTCATATTTGATTGGGCCCACACAAATTTAGTAGAAATTTATGATAAATTGGAAAATTTCAGTCAGTAACTTTTTTTTTACATGTGTTTATACCTAGTATACATTGCTACTTATTACAATCATTTGAATGCCTCTAAAGGTTGCAACATTCCAATTTTGATCTTGACCCTATTTAGCTCTAGTATCCATCTCTTTGGAGAAGTAAGGATCAATTTCATTTTTATTCGATGCAGAATTATTTTATGTCAAAATGTAGAACAATGATCATTGGCCCATTTGATAGAAGATGCTCTCATGAAGCCTTGAACCTTTCGAAAGGAAAAACAAAATCATACATACCAAGAGTTTTCATACATGTAGTCATATGGATTAGAAAGTAATCCTCTAGTACTCTTAATATATGTATGTGACAATCATAATTATGTCAATAGTACAAGTCTTGGGCTCAAATTTTTAGTGAAAAAACATAAATATGATATTTATGCCTCTATCCATTTCACTGGGAAATTTCAAGCTTAAGAATATTTTTGGAAATTATGAATACAATAGTTGTCTCGATGTGTTTAAATTAAAAGAGTTGGAATAAGTTAAAGGTTTTGATCCTCAGTCTATTTTCTCTTCTCCCATTAATTCCATTGGATATGGTACTACATTTCAAGCAAAGAAAGTTGAAGTTGTTGGAGACAATAAAATTTTGTGTCATATTCCATAGGTTTTTCATGAAGGCGCAATTTCTTTGTACAACACTAATTTACCTTAAAGGCAACATGGACATTCAGTGACAAGTGTTCGCTCTACTCATCAACAATCCCAAAAGACAACCTCTACTTCAAAGGGTCAATCTCAAGCAACAAAATTCAATAACAAGATCTGTAATATTGTTTGAGAAGGTGGTGATGGGAATCAAACAAGGTTCAAACTTGAAAAGTCTCATGTTGTTGGATCCATTTCCAAAATAAAAATAAGAAACACCCACAACACACCCAAAGATGTACATATCCAATTCGTGGAAATTTATGATGTTGAAGAAACACTAAAGTAAACAAAATGGGTTGAAAGGCAAGTCCTATAAAGTCACTTTGTTGTTGAATACTTGGCTTAGTAAGAACTAGTCGATTTTGAAACTAAATAAGTGGAACTACATCATATGACATACAATAATAGTGAAAAAATTATAGTTTGATAAAATAATTGTTAAAATGATGAAGTTATAGGTAAAGTGAACTTTAAAATTGATTTTAAAGAATAAATCCCTCGAAAGTATTTGGAAATCATCAAGTGATTGGTGATACATTGGCTTACTCATTTTTAGAATAGGAAGTAGAAAATATAATATTAAAACAAAGGAAAAGGGAGATGAAAATTAATTTATTACTAAATCCAATGTTTTCTGAACCAATCCCCACTATCAAGCCACATTCAACTTCACAGGACATACTAGAGAACAGTTCAAGAATCAAAGTGGCATAAAGTTTGTTGGTTGGAATCTATTTAAATATATTGTTGGCAATATAAATAAAAGCATCAATACAACCTTAGTAGTGTGGGAGGTGGTTGTGGATTCGACCAATTTATCTATTATAATTAACACCATTTTTGAATATTTACAAAAGGATATAGAAAATTATGAATTTTTTAATAAAGAAGTATTAACTACATTCATCATGAAAGTGTTAGATATGAATGAAAGGGAAAGGAAAGAACAAAATCTTCTATCACAAGTAAGAATAAAACAATGAAAAGCTTGTTGGAAAGAAAAAATTAAGGCACTCTATGAATTACTTTCTAAGTGTGATAATATCAAGATAAGATGAAGTTACTTGTTCTTTAAGTTGATTGAGGCATGTAAATCAAGAGAAAATGCAAGAACATATTGATTTACTAAGAGTCACTTAAGGAAATGACTTTAACTAACTTATTGACTTCTCCAATCAACAAATTGGAAATGGTTAATTCATTTTGTTAGTAAGAATGAATATCAATCTAACATAGTACATTAAATGGTTATGATTTGAAGGATATTGAAGATGATTTGTTCGAAGTGCGAGTGGAAAAAGATTGGGGAATCCTTACGATACTTCAATGAATAATAACTTAAAGATACTTTGGAGAAGGTAACTACTTCACAATATCTAATTGACACTTTTGACAATTTCACTTCCAAAACACATCTAACATTTAAAAGGAGGACATTCAACACAAAATGGGTCCTCTTCATCCAACATTGTAAGTAAATTATCTAGTTTTGGTTGCCCATCCTTATTCTCATATAGAAAACATACAACCTTTCTAACTATGGAATCTTCCAAGAATTAAGGTCGATCTCTAATTTTTGTTCCTTTTATTTTATAGGTATTTACTTTTGTTATATGGTTTGTGAGAGCCCAACTCCTTTCCTTAAATGGATGAATTTATTTACATTTCTTGAGTATTATAGACTTTATTAAAACATCTGTGAATTTTTTAAGGTTCCTGAGAGAACTACTTAAGATTTTTTCTCTAGTGTGATTTTTGGATATTGAGTTTTAAGTTTAATATATGAATTTGAATTAAAATATCTTATAAATTTCTCTACAAATGTGTTCATTGATTTCTTTGTTCAATCCAAACGGTTGATTATTTGCTTACAATTATGTTGGAATATTTATGAAATATAATTTCTAAGATTGATTAATATTTATCTTCATGTCTATCATATTCTCTTAATATTTGAGGATTGGTCCTATCTTTGTTAAAGAGGAGTACTACCTCTTAGAAAAATGAGGGGGGGGATTATTCCCTGAAATATTATCCTTGATATTTAGCCAATATCAACAATTAACAATAGGGTCTTCTCAACCAAGAATTTTTTACATTAGTATTCAGTGCTCAAATGAAAGATAAAATGAAATTATCAACACCCCAACCATCCAGTCATTAATTGAAATTATAGAATAATATCCTTATAAATTATGAATGGACAATTACATCCAATAAAAATGAACAAATCAAAATCGTGAACAAACAACCACGATGAATAAACCTTGGTGAATAAAACACCACAATGCATTCTTAAGATATTATCCCAAGTCATTAATGTTCTTACAATTTCACCTAGAGTGTGACATACCCAACCCCTCATTTCACATTGGAGGAATGGGGTATTTTTTTTTTTATTCAACTGTCCTATTTCAACATTGTATGCACACTCCTTTCAGTCAAATTGGTCGAGTTACAATGGGATTATTTCAAAGGGAAATTGTTGCAAAACCTTTCTAGGCCCTTTTAATTCCGTTCAATCCCATGACCCTAGGTCCCTATAGCACCTAGAAATGCAATTAAAATTCCCTTACATCATTCTGACCTCCTGCATTGTCTCACCACTCATCCCGTCTCCCTAGATCCCTAGATATTCTTAAAATTCTACTAGAAATAGTTACGTGTTTTCGACCTTTCAGGATGGCCCACATATCCTTTATGAGGAAACCTCGCAACACGTTCACTCCCTCGTGCACCCCACAACCTTATGTTTTTGTTAAAATACTTCCAAGATAACTAACCCTTGGCCCCACAACCCTGCACTAGTTATCTCCTTTTACTCCACCATAGAATCTGGTCTTGTGTCCTCATGTTGGAATCATGATTTTTGTTACACCAAAACCCGAAGGTGTTAGTAAACAAATGCATCCCTAGAGTTAACATATCCATGAGAGGTGGTTAAACACATGTCACGAAACAGACAGGGAGAGATGGCTTATCCAATGTCCAACAATCTCCCCCCCAGCATGAGCCGAGTGTGATTCAAACTTGATACCTTTGGCTCTTATACTACTTGTTGGAATCATGATTATCATTAGACCAAAACCCACAGGTGTTATTAAACAAACACCTCGCTAGAGTTAATGGATCCATGAGAAGAAGTTCAACACATGTCGTGAAGCACACAGGGAGTGATAGACTATCGAATGTGCAACACCTCATGCTTATTGTTGGGTTGTGTTATATTCTTTCCACAAGTAGCCCATGTACGGTGACCTACCTATGGTTTTGTGCATGGTTTTCGCACATTGTTTTGGACGTGATGGTTTTTGGTCCATGGTTTTGGATGTGATGTTATTTGGTCTATGGTATTGGATGCTTTGGCATGTATAAATATGTATTGTAACATTAAAAGGAATATAATGAAAAATCAAGCTGGTAGTCCCAGTTTTCGGATCCAAGGGAAAATCTCTGTGTATATGTGTTTTATGTGTTATGCTCTCACATTGTTTATTTTCTATGTTTTAGAATTCGTATGCAGGTAATTTCTAGACGGGGTTAAAACCTACATTTGGTATCAGAGATGTTTTCGCTTCAAGGGGACACCTTTTTTGTTGAGGGGTTTCGCTCAGGCCTATGGTAGACCCTGTTTAGTGGGAGATCTATGGGATCAATTCTGGTGGTGAAAGAAGATGGCGAGCAGTGGAAAGACAGAGATTGGGAAATTTAATGGTTAGATTTTTGAGTTGTGGAAACTCAAGATGGAGGATCTGTTGGTGGATAAGATCAATGGATCGCGGTAGATTTGGGTACTAAGCCAACGAGAGTGTCTGATGAAGAATGGAAGAAGTTGGATCGGAAGGCAAAGAGAAAATTATGATTATGTGTCTCAGATTCAGTATTGTTGAATGTATCAGGGGAAGCTACAGTGAAGACTTTGTGGGAAAAGTTAGGGACTTTGTACCAATCTAAGTCTCCGGTGAATAAACTATTCCTACGGAAAAAGCTATATAACTTGAGGATGAAAAATGGAGACTCGGTGACAGAGCATTTGAATGCATTTAATACTATGGTAATTTAGTTATTGTCTGTTGATACTAAAATTTTAGGTGAAGATAAATGCATTAGTTTGTTGTGTTCTCTACCAGATTCGTGGGATAGTCTGGTTATTTCAATAGGTAGCAGTGCAACTGCCTTGTAGTTTGATGAAATAGTCTCATCCTTGCTCATGGAGGAGATGAGACGAAAGAATATGGAGAGCCAAAATGGTGATGCCTTTTCTGTACGAGGACGGTCCCAAAATAGAAACAAAAATAAGTCATCGAGTGGGAGATATAAATCTAGAGGGAGATATAAATCTCAAGGAAAACCTATAAAGGTGGTGTGCTGGAAATGCGAAAAGGAAGGGCACTACAAAAGGCACTGTAAATCTAAAAATCCTGACAAAGGAAATGGATCTGATGATGCTCCCTCTGTAGAGGCGAAGACCACCTCAAATGAAGGTGGGGATGTGTACTTAGCTTCTTCAAGTACACATGTAGATCTTGAGGCATGGTTAATTGACTCAGGTGCATCCTTTCACTTCACTTCGCATACAGAGTGGTTCTACGAGTATGAGAAATATGATGGTGATGATGTCTTATTAGGGGATGATAGGAAGGATAGAATCGTTGGTCACGGAAAAGTAAAGTTGAAGTTGCAAGGTGGAAGGGTTAGAACACTTCCAGGTGTTCTGCATATTCCCCCATTGGCCAGAAATTTGATTTCTGTAAGCAAGCTAGATGATGCAGGTGTAAAAACAATGTTCGAGAAGGATACCTATGAGATGGTTCAGGGAGCATTGGTATTGATGTGGGGAGTTTGGATTGGAACTTTGTAAAAGATCAAAGGTAGCATTGTTGCTGATGGGTGCAACAATTATGTGGTTCCTGAAAGTGGAGCAGAAAATCTAGTGGTTTTTGGAGAGAAGACCATGTTGTGGCATCAAAGTCTTGGACATATTGGAGAGAAGGGCTTTCGTATGCTTCATGGAAAAGGTATGGTAGAAGGTATGAGTAATATCTCTCTAGATTTTGTTTTCTCTAAAAATTGTGTATATGGGAAGAAGAATCGGGTGAGTTTCCCCTCTGGTGGTAAGAGGGCGAAACAAATATTAGAGGTTGTGCACAGTGATGTATTTGGACCTGTGAAGGTTCCATCACTAGGTAATTCTGTGTACTATGTATCATTTATAGATGAATTCTCAAGGAATACATGGATATATTTCCTTGAGAATAAATATGAAGTCTTTGACAGGTTTAAATAATTTAAGGCTCTAGTGGAAAACCAAATAGAGCAGAAGATAAAGGTGTTAAGGACAGATAACGGTGGAGAGTTTTGTAGTAAGTGATTTGAAGAATTCTGTAAGAAGTGTGGTATAGCACGACAGAAGACTACTCCATACACACCTGAGTAAAATGGAGTTGCAGAAAGAATCAACAAGAATTTGATGGAAAGGGCAAGAAGCATGCTCAGTGGTGCCAGGTTAGGACAAGAATTCTGGGCAGAGAAGGTGGAGATAGCGTGTTACCTGGACAATAGATCACCTTCATCAGCGTTGGAGGATAAGACTCCACAAGAGGTATGGACTTGTAAGAAACCCTCTCCTTCACATGTGAGGGTATTTGGATGTGATGCATATGTATATGTTCCAAAGGAGAAAAGAACCAAGTTGGATAGTAAATCTGAAAAGTGCATCTTTATTGGGTATAAGGATGGTTTAAAGGGTTATAAGCTTTGGAACCCAATAACAAGGAAGGTTGCGTACAGCCGAGATGTGGTGTTCAAAGAGGTGGAAGATGTTATTAAACATGAAGTCCAAACAAAGGAACCTAAGAAGATAGAGTTTGAGCTTAAGGAGGAAGAATCAGACCCTACAGCAGAGGACGAATTAGAAGATCAGTTTGAGAAAGAATGTAGCTAGAAAGGTATAGTCCATCTGCTTTTTGTTTAAATTTTTCTTTATATATTACTGATGATGATCCCAGAACTGTGAAGGAAGCAATAGATTCAGAGGATGGCAAACTCTGGAAAGAGGCCATGGTTGATGAAATAGCATCTTTGCACAAAAATGAGGCATGGGATCTCATGGAGTTGCTGGCTGGAAGGAAAACCATTGGCAGTAAATGGGTGTTCGAGAAGAAGACAAATGCAGAAGTAAAGGTGGAGAAATACAAAGCTCAGTTGGTAGCAAAAGGTTATTCCCAGGTGCTGGGAATTGATTTTGGTGATATTCTTCTCCTGTTGCCAAGGTAGATTCTATTAGATTACTTTTATTTGTTGATGCTGCTTTTGATTTTGAGGTAGAGTAGATGGATGTGAAGACAACATTTCTTCACGTGGATCTAGAAGAGGAGATCTACATAAAGCAACCTAAAGGCTTTGCAGTGAAGGGTAAAAAATAACTAGTATGCAAGTTAAAGAAGTCAATGTATGGGTTAAAATAGTCGACAAGGATGTGGTATCGGAAATTTGATACATTTATACAAGGACTTAGCTTCACCAGAAGCAAAGCAGATGATTGTGTGTATTTAAAATTAATTTGTGACCGTGTTATTTATCTAGTCTTTTATGTGGATGATATGTTTCTGGTTTGAAATGACAAAGAAATTATCCAGGATTTGAAGACCCAATTGTCCTCCAAATTTGACATGAAAGATCTTGATGATACAAACTATATTTTGGGGATGGAAATTAAAAGAGATCAGGCAAAGAGGAAGCTCTTGTTAAACCAGAGGAAGTATGTCAAGACAATATTGCAAAGGTTTAATATGCAGGATAGTAAACCAGTGAAGGTTCCTATTCCTATAGGTGTAAAGTTATCTATCGAACAATGTCGCAAGACACAAGAAAAGGAAGAGGACATGTTCCATGTTCCATATGAAAGTGCAGTTGGTAGTCTGATGTATGCAATGGTCTGTGATAGACCAAACATTGCACATGTAGTGGGAATACTGAGTAGGTTTATGTCAAAACCACGGAAGGAGCACTGGACAACAGTGAAGCGGGTTTTCAGGTATTTGCGTGGCACTAGTGATTATGGTTTGTGCTACCAAGGAAGACCAGGATTAGACAAAGTGTTGGATATTTGTGGCTTTGTTGATGAAGAATGGGCTAGATATTTGGATCAGAGCAGATCTACAAGTGGGTATGTGTTTAACCTATTTGGAGGTGCAGCAAGTTTGATGAGTAAAAAACAATTTATAGTGGCACTATCAACTACAGAGGTAGAATACATGGCATCCATTCATGCAAGCAAGGAAGCAATTTAGTTACAGAGATTGTGTTCAAGTATGGGGTTAGTATAGGGAGCTATAAGGATAGACTGTGATAGCCAAAGTGCAATTTTCTTGGCAAAGAACTCTACTTACCATTCAAAGACAAAGCACATCAATGTTTAGTATCACTTTGTGAGGGATATGATAGAAGACAAAAAGGTGTTGCTGGTAAAGGTGGACACTTTGAAGAATATTGCAGATCCATTGACAAAATCTTTGAGCTTTGATAAGTTATCTTGGTGTATAGAAACAATGGGCGTTGCAAGGCAGGATAAATGACTAAGCTCTCTTGTGGAAAAGAAACAACAAGTGAGAGACTGTTGGGTTGTGTTATATTCTTTCCACGACTAGCCGATGTAGTTAACCGAGGGGTTAGAAGGGGGGTAAAGCCCCCCCTTCATTGTGCGGATTGTGCAACGGGGGGATGGCAGTCCCCTATCTGGGGGGTTTGAGGGGGGTGGGCAGTTCCCTATCTAGGGGGTTTGAGGGGGGTGGGCAGTCCCCTATCTGGGGGTTTGAGGGGGGCAGGCAGCCCCCCTCTACAAGGTCCGGGGCGACGCCCTAGGAAATTTTTTTTTGGACCATATATTAGGTTGGGCATCCTACCTATGGTTTTCGCACATGGTTTTGGACGTGATGGTTTTCGGTCCATGGTTTTGGACATGATGGTTTTTGGTCCATGGTATTGGATGCTTCAGCATGTATAAATATGTATTGTAATATTAAAAGGAATATAATGAAAAATCAAGCAAGTAGTTCCGGTTTTGGCATCCAGGGGAAAATATCTGTGTATATGTGTTTTATGTGTTATGCTCTCACATTGTTTATTTTCTGTGTTTTAGAATTCGTATGCAGGTAATTTCTGTATGGGGTTAAAACCTACACTTATGTACCCGAAGACACCAAAACTTCTTGCCACATGTCCAATGTTACATGATTCCTACTTCATCTCTGGCTAATGATGTGCTTCCACCTGTCCTATCAGAGGAGAGATAAAGGGTCCCTCGATCCTTGGTTTTTCAAGTGATCTCATTTTTAAATAGTTTCGGTACCCAAAGTGACCTGTTGTCTAAGAATATTTAAAGACCTTGATCCAAACACTTTTCAGAAATTATTTTGATAAAAAGTTACAGGGTTCCAACCTTTTGGGACTCTTACCACCTGGGCTTTGTTCCCGCTCAAAGAAATCTCGTAACACTTTTTTAAATAGGTTTCTAGGATTCCAAGTTATCAGGGATAAACCACCTTTAGCCCCTTCTTCCAATTGACGGATCCAGGTAATAGATAGAAGTTAATCTCACTATCTAGTGACAATCCCTAGCCTTGATGATATTTCAATTTGACTCCCTGGTGCTTGATTAAAAAAACTTATCGAATTCTGACCTTCCAGGCTTTCCGACCACATCATCACCAACCTAACCAATCACATAAAGGGGGAAATTTAGCCTCACCAATAGTGAGATTTTATGGTTTATGTCTTTGATCATCAAAGGGATAAGGATATTTGATCCTTCCAAAAAATTCAGGGTTTCACTCCTTTGCACCACAACAAATCGTTCCTTATCATTTCCACCATGACTCAGGAAAGGGAGTTCAGATCTGCCTCATGCAATGTCTTAGATGGGGATGTCTACAATCTCCTTGGAGATATGCTTTTCCACTACACATGATTCCTTGAGCCAATCTTCTTAACCATGGATTTGTCTTAGAGGTCTGATAGACCTGCATATATTCATTAAAGTTTTGTGATGATCCCCATGGTTTATTAGGTCGTTCCACATCATTAACCCTCCTAAGTTTAGGTGATAGATTCTTCAATGTGTTCTTAGCCCATGGGTCTTCCCTGCCCCAGTGTAGGGAATTCAATGAATCGTAGCGTAGGCGCTCTTGCATCTATTACCTACCACGAGCTTGGTACGGGATCTTGAGAGGTTACCAACTCTCCTACCACATGCCAACAACACCAGAGTCCATGTCGAGCCTATAAGAAACCCTATTGTGCCACACAGATCTTTCTAGTGCCTCATTGACAACATGAAGATGTCAACGACATATATCCAGTGTGCTGAGAATGCAAGGTTAAAGGCGATTTAGGTAAAGCTGATGGGCTTGACTGGCTCCATGGGAAACTTCCCCCATCATTAATGCATTGCTTTCCATGCAGAACGACAAATTGTACCTTGAAAAACAAATGACTTGTAAGAAAATACAGACCCTGCTAAGTAGAGGGTCTTCCATGTAATCTTTATATTAATAAAGGGTCTAAGAACCCACTATTTTTCAAGTTTTATTCCAAGCTCTCATGGCTTTGGCTATGACCTATAACGTGGTCTATTATTTCTCTGTTAAGTTATTTATGTGTTTCCTTCCACATTGTTAAACATGTATGTAAATTAAGGTTCAGTTGAGCATTAAGGCTTAGTCTTTATTATCATGTGGTTGGTTACACATATTATGCATAAGATGTTCTATGTTTACCATCAACAACTTATCACACAACATTTTGCCTTCAGATTCAACACACATATATAAATATAATCAACACATATATCAGTGAGATATCCCCATAGAGATGCACCACTTATGCAAGTAGTAATAACACACATGCAGTCCCTGAATCTTGAACCATTACCGACAACAATGAAACATGGTCCATTAAAAGGTAAACATGCATACACATATATTTATATTTGAACTTGCATGGAAACTGAGTCTAGGACAAGGACTCTACACCCAACCATAGACAACTACAACCATTGTTACTTGTATCTATCACTCCTGAGCCAAATTCTAGAGTCGTGGGGGATGCTTGCTTCCAGGACTAGCACACCCATTTCCAACTGAAACAGGGACTCCAGAGGGCATCCTTCCTCAATCTCACAATTTGATTACTACTTTTGTTTTCTATATAGGGAGCTTAGAGGGACCCCACCTCATCCCCAAGTGTGCACACAATGATTCACCCCCTTATATGGAGTCCAGAATCCATTTTCCAATAGGGAATTCACCACAAGTCTTCATTCATGTCTTGCTTTACTTTTTCTTTAGGATGGCTTCTTCCTAAGCTGTTAGAGGGTCATATATTCTTTTATCTCAACCCACAACCTCCAGGGAACCCAAGTTGTTATAGGGCTCTCGAGATTCCATCCCAACCCATGGCCTCCATGGAACCAAGCTATTACAGGGCTCTAGATACCTCTTTCTCAACCCATAACCTCCAGGGATCCAATCTGTTACAAGGCTTCAAGGATCCTATCTCAACCAATAGCCTACAGGGACCCCAAGTTGTTACAAGGCTCCAATGACTAGCATTTCAACCCACAACCTCTAGGAAAAGGGAACTAATCCACTTATCTTCTCTTCTCTTCTCTTCTCTTCAATGCTTTGTGCTAAAATATCTCGCAAGATTTCAAGTTCCTCCTTCTCTATCTACCCCTGCTTGCCTCTCCCTTCTTTCCCAAAATTATCTTCTCTTCCTTTCTATGTGAATTTTCAAATGGGTTATCCCTTCCTTTTTCATGCTAGCTTCCTGGGCCTACATTTATCGTCACATCCTTGTTTCCTAACATTTTTGTAGCCCCTTTATAATACTCTCTCCTCTTTCTTGTGGTTGCTTCTCAAGCAACATGGTCTTGAGTAATCTCTCTTACAACCCATTTAATTCAAGAAACAACCCATTAAATTCATGCACCAACCAACCTTTAATGGTTGTCTTGCAATTCATGTTTCTTCCTCTACATAAGAAACCACAACATCCTAAGCAAGCAATCCTCCTCCCCAGCTCTGGAATCCATGTCCCTTGACTCAGTCCCCTTTTTTTATTTCAAATATTGCATAATATTTACAATATATTTACAATGCAGCTTATGTGAGGATATTTGATGGGGATGTCACAATCCCTTCCCGCTTTAGGGAATGCGCCCTTGGTGTTCAATTACCCATATGCAACACCAGAATTAAAATACAACGCATAGGGTTTCATGGAGATTTATACACATAACTCTATATAGTATTTACAACTATACATACTTTCTTTAACCATCAAACAAGAATGGATAATTAACTTTCATGGCGTCAACCATTTCCCACATGGCCTCCTCTAGCCCAAAGTGCTTCCACTGCACCTTGACTTGCTCGATGGATTGGCTTCGAAGCATGAGACTCCTTTGATATCGAAGGTACATTAGCTCTGGTTGGAACTCTCCCTCTTGTTCCACCTATAAAAGAGACCAATCAATCACATGATTAGAATCTTGTACATACCTTTCAAGTAAAGAAACATGGAAAGCATCATGAACTCTAACTGATGGAGGTAAATCCAACCTATATGCTACTGGTCCAATCCGTTCAAGGATTTCAAATGGCCCATAATACCATGGTTCCAACTTGGCACACGTCCCCATCCTTGGGGAACTTTTCTTAGGTTCAATTCTTAGGTAAACATGTTCTCCAACTTGGAACTCTTTGTTTACCCTATGCTTATTTGCATATCATTTTTTTCTATCCTATGCCACTTTAAAAATTTTCTTTATGATCTTAACTTGTTGTTCCATATCCTTACGCATATCAAGTCCTACATGGATGCTATTAACCGAATCACTCTAGCGAATAGGAGTGTTACAGCTCCTGCCATACAATGCCTCAAAGAGGTTCATCTTTATGGACTCTTGGTTTCCATTATTGTATGAAAATTCCACAAGTGGGAGATATTAGTCCCATTTATTAGGCTGATGCATCACATACATCCTTAACATGTCCTCAAGGATTTGATTGATCCTCTCTATTTTCCCATTTCTTTTTGGATGATAGGATGTACTAAATACTAATTATGTTCCTAATATTACAAACAATTCCTTCCAAAACCTGGAAGTGAACCTAGCATCTCTGTCTAACACAATCTTCTTGGGGATGCCATGTAGCCTCACAATTGCCTTTATGAATATTTTTGCTATATCACTAGTGGGATTGATGGATTTGGCTACCACAAAATGAGGTACCTAGCTAAGCTTATCCACCACTACCATGATTGCATCATGCTCCTTAAATGTTTTGGTGAATCCTCTAATGAAATCCATAGAAATTACCTCCCACTACCATTCCAGAATAGGGATAGGTTACAACAATCCTGCTAGATGTTTGAATTTAGGCTTCACCTATTGGCATTCCATAAGTTTTTCTATAAAATATGCCACTTCCTTATTCAGATTCATCTAATGTTAGTACATTTTAATGGTTTTCAGGGTATTTTGATATCTTGGGTGGCTTGAATAAGGCTTAACATGGAACTCTTTCATTATTAGTATTTTCATATCATCATTGTTAGGAACATAATTGTTTCCTTTGAATCTGACTAGATCGTCCTCAGTGAGGTGATATCTATTGGGTGTGTGTTATAGAGAAAAGTATCTATGCAGAACTGCTAATCCCACTAAGGTGTGGTAGCTACCTTAGAAACAAACAAAGTAAAGCTACTTTCGTTTTCCTTTATGAAGTATAGATGAGAGAAGAATAAAGGAGACCAACCTCTGTCTTGCGCTTGGTTCCTAGTTTGATCCCTCTCTCTTCTGATAGTCCTTTACTACTTGCTTCCTTGTACACCCAACTTCACAGAGTACTTGTAGAATCAAAGTAGCATAACACTATACAAGAACATGGATCTATTATCATAAACAATCTAGGATCAGATGTAAATTGACCATACAAATGCATGAAACATAAATGACACAAGAGTATGGAGGAAAACTTGAATAGATTTATTGATAATGAAGAAAGAGCCAAGAGAGTTACAACCAGTTGTTCTGACCCAGCATCATCCTCTCAGCAAGTAAGCCCTTCTTCACCTCATGCAAAGCTTAGATCACCCAACACTATGATGTTGCCTCAAGAAACCAACAACAATTCCTTACAAGATGCAAAATTATAGCCTCCAGATCTCTGGGATGAGGGATCCATATATAGATATCTGTAAGGGAGATGAGTCAGCTTGTGATTCGATTAGTGTCTTCCCTCTGATAGTTCTTGCTTCCACTTGGAGATTGATGATCTCTTACTCATCCTTGGTCGAATTCAGAATGGCAAGTGTCACAAGAGAAGTTTCTGGAAGATTCCATGCTTCTCCACCTCGCGGATTGACACTGCCATTTGTCTCTTCTCGCCCATCGCAACCCATAGAAGGGCTTTTTGAAATGCAACGCACCCACTGAGTGTACTTAGGTGAGATGCAACTCACTTTGCCTATGGAGCAGGTGAAATGATCCTGTTTTGACCAGTTCTGAGTGTTTTTTCATGGAGAACTTCTAGGAGAAGCTGTAATCAGTTGACCTTGTTCCTTTAGGGGTTGGAACAACACTTTTAGGAACTTAGGAGCCCTTGGTTTATGGACATTTTATGCTTGGGGTTGCAGTGCCGAAAAATGTCTATAACAGTTGCCCCCTAAAGCATGAGGTCGTTAATCGTTTTTGATGTCGGGTGAAATGCTTTATCATGAGGGTCCGAAGTTCTTTCAAGCTGGGAGGAGACCTATAATAAGATACAATACAATACATTATCTTCATAATATTTTCATGATCTAGCTGAGGCGGGCATTCCCATGCTCAGCTTTATAAATTCATTTTCATGTACATAGGACAGACAATCGTCTGAGTGTAGACTGATGATTCTGGTAGAGCCATCATCCCTTTGATTGGATGATTATCTGTGCAGCAATGATGTACATTTTATGTCTTTATTTCCCTGAATATATATCGTAGCCCGGATGGATGAAACTAGATCCGGGGTCTTCAATCTCGTTCGATCTTCACTCAAAGTACAAGTCGATCCATGTGAGAGATGTTCTGGAGTCGAACATGGAAAGACATCGCCTGATTACCAGCCAATGATGTAATCTATTAACAGGCGCGAGAGGAATCACCGATAATGATAATGACCCTCACGGTACTGCAGTACAATTCACGTGGTGTGAATAAATGACTTGGCATCGAACACCACGCAAAATCTTTCGGTCGAAGGCCATTGATGTAAACCTGTCGCCGGAAGTGAGAAACTTGCCATTGAGGAATGCAAGCTTCAAAGTACTGAAAGGGGTGTCCCTAGATCGAATTCTTGGATAATGAGCTGATGTCGACAAGAAGCAATCCGTCATAGGAGGGCCTTAATGAATCCCACATCAATGACACGGAACGGAGCAAATGATTTTAATGGAGGTGAAAACGATCTGGTGATATAAGGTTCAGGGTGGCAGTCATGAAAGAATGGAGCGTAAATGTATTGCAGTGGGTGAGACATAGGTGAATTCTCTGAGTGACTTCTCTTGAACATATCGGCGACACTGACGTGATGGATTTGTAGCATTAACCCAAAATGTGGATGGTGTGATTGGACCATGGTGATGTGTCTGGTGAATGAAACAACCCAACTCGACTTGGATGCGGAGTGAAAGTGTCATGTTCAAGAGCGACTTGCTACCAACAAAGTTTCTTCAAGTTTTCTTCCCAATTTTTCCCCAGTCATTGCTGACCAGTACCTCTTTATTTTTTTCAAGCTTGAGGAGGATAACATATGCTTGTTCTATAATTTTCCCTTCGTGCAAACCCATCGCTATGTTTTAATGAGCCTAGCGATAGTGAAACTCGTTCTTGTCTGCTATGGACAAGTTTGTCGCTATTAGGTTTTAACGAGTTTAACGACAAAGATAACTCGGTCCTTTTCAATTTTAGAGAGTCTGAAAAGGAACGTAAAGGAAACTCCAAAATCCCTTTTCGTCATCTAATCCCTTAAGTCCGAAAAAGTATAAAACAATACAGAAGGGATGAATTTTGGATACTTTTAATGAGCCGAACAAAACAAGCGCTCGATCTTTTTGTGTAATAATCCCTCAGGTCCAAAAAGATTAAAATCTAAAGGAGGGATAGCACTTTCGGTACCTTTAACGAGCTGGAGAGGCCAATGGCTCAGAAATCTTTTCATATTTTACGAGTCAGTTGAAAAGAGCTTAAAGGAGACTCGTCTTTGAGGAACAAGTGATAAAATTGGGTAGCAGCTGATTCCAGGTAAGGTTTGGAATTTTCCAATCACGGCAGTGTTACAAGAATGGCTAGCGGGATCACTCTTCGTAGCTGTTCCTAAAAAGGGGTAAACAATCAAATGGAGGTGAATGATCGGCCGATACAGAGTGGAGGTGATGATGGGAACACGACCAAGGCTTTAAAGGCTGAAGTACTACATTCACGATGGTTATTTACCAGGAATTGGTTCATTTTTTATTGAGCTTAAACGCTAGGGGAAACATTTGCTCATTGCTCATGTTTATTTTTTAACGAGCATGAAATCTGCGTTAAAATTTCTTGATATAACGGTCATTTCTTGACTTTACCATAAATAGCTTTGTCCTTTCAAAGATTGTACTGCATGCTCAATTGCTTCATCAAACTAGTTAGAAATGAACAATATATGTTTGAAAAATGAGTTAGGACACTAATATTTTACTTGAATTACATAAAAAGTAATTTAAAAGTGCTTTTACCTCTCATTTTACCCTTTCATTTGAACTTTGGCTTGTTGGAGCTTTGGAGGTGCTTCCCCCCCTTGATTTTCATCAGCTGATTCTGGGAGATTCTGTGGACGATTTTCGGCGCCGTCTAGACCAGGTAGGAGCTAGACCTGAGCTCTTTCATTTCATGCTTTCCATTTTTCATTCTGAGCCTGATTTCTGGTTTTTCTGAGCCTCTGGGGTTTGAAAAATGCGCCCTGGCTCCATCGCACCCTTTGTGTATCGAAAGGTGCATTGGATGTTAGCCTGTCTACTGGCCAACTGACATGCAACGCACCCAGAACACTACTGTAGGTGCGATGAGCGCAAGGAAGGAAATTTATGCACAGTTTTTTGATGGAAATTTTGTTTGTTTCTCACCAAATCAGGATCTAACTCTTCTCTTGTTTGTTTTCAGAGATTTTTGGAGCAAGATGACTATTGCATGGTGAGAACGTGAGCATGAAGAAGAGGACATGCTTGCTTTACATGATCTGGTTACAGTAAATGCACTGCGGAACTGTGGCTTGCTGAAGTTTTTCCGCATTTCTAGCATGAGACAACAAATCAACTTACTACAGTATTTGCTCGATGCTTGGGATCCTACCAGCCAGGTGTTCCAGATTAGGGGCAAATCCATCCCCTTGACTGTAGTGGACATCTATTTTTTGACTGGCTTATCGAGGCAGGGTGCCCCCATCTCTTTATCAGGTTCGGCCCGAGGAGGTGAATCTATGAGAGATTATGTTCGCAAGTATTGTAGAGAGGGATCTCAGCCGAGTAAAGACGGCAAGATCATCATCTGAGATGTCACTGACAGGTCCCTGAGGACTATTCTGTTCACTTTTGGTAGGATGGCTGGTGGTGCGACTCTTCATGTGGCCAACCGATCTTATATGCAGTACGCCTTGGAATGTCTCCAACCGAAGGTGTTCAACTGGTGTGACGCAATACTCCTTGTGATGAAAGAATAGTTGACCAAGGTGAAGAGCAGGAGACTGAAGAACTTTGGATATGGTTCTATCTTGACCGCCTTCGCCTTGGAAAAGATACCACTGATGCAGCCGCAGTATATTGCACTCGGTTTACCTCCACCGACTGAACCACGTATGCAGAGATGGGTCAACCATATGTCTAGGCATGCTAGTCAGTCTCAGATTTCCTTTTCTGATACCTTCTTCGGGTGGTTTGATTGTCAGGAGATGGTTTATTCCGAGTATCCATATGCTGGTATGGACTTCTGGGGTGACCCAGATTTGGTACTGCCGGCTGGCAAACAGTGGGGTGCCATTGGTAAATTCTTTGACCATATTCCTGTTTATCGTTTTTCTTTTATAATGTCCTCGTGCTTTATTCTATCAAGACTAATCAAAACTCATGTGTTCATGCAGATGTCGGTCCTGTTCGGCCAGTAGTACGCCTGAGAGTGCCAGCTGCCGCCTCAGCAGGAGAGGTTGTTGGAAGGGCTATCCTTCGCGACCTCGATGTGGCCGAGACTCTTTCAGCACTACAGGATCAGGTCGAGGGCCTCACTCTCGGTATTCCAGATGTGAGGACTAACGAGCTGCCTTTGAGGTTGCAGCGACATACTACTGGCGTGCCAAGTCGATGGACTAGGCTTTTACGCATGATTGCACAGGCGGTGACTTGTTATCACGAGCATCATTAGACTAGGGTGCCCCCTAGCGTTTTGAGTTTTGGGTCATTTGACTGATTTTGTCTTGGTTACAGAACATTATGTGTAAACCATAAACAGTTATATATATATTTTTTATTTTCAGAGTTTTATTTTGGTTAAGTTGCATGATCCTGATGCAAATATTGATGAGATGCTTCTTTTTATAAATGTTGCAAATGTCTATCTAACACATAATTTTCCAATGAGTCAGTTAATGTGTTTAAGGTTCTGGAAATATGTTGATATTGAATAAAATCAAATTGCCTTTCCAAAATCTTGACCCTTAGGAACATGCGATAGATAGCTGGATTTCAAACGAAGTAGATACCAGTGAGTTGTAGTATGACGAGCTGTGAGTCTAGCCTGACGACCAGTCAGCGTATGCCATGTGTGATGGCATCAGAGAGAAGTTCTATCAACGTGCTATATTCAGTGATATTTCTACATTGCCGACACTACAAGATACGACTCAATCCACACAAATGTGTGTTCTGTGTCAGTTCTGGTCGTTTACTTGGCTTTGTAGTCTCGAAAGACGGGATTCGTTTCGACCCATGTAAGGTTCAGGCAATCATAAATTTGCCTCCACCTTCGAATTTGCTTCAAATTTAGAAACTCCAAGGGAAAGAAAACTTTCTGAGGAGGTTCATTCCAAATTATGTCGAACTTGCTAAAGGTTATACTCGTCTATTAAAAAAGGGAGTGCCCTTCATTTGGGATCAGGTCGCGCAAGCTTCCTTTGATGCTTTGAAAGACTCCCTAATGAAAGCATCATTAATGTACGCTCTGGATTATCAAAAAGACTTTAACCTGTATCTGGCTGCAGCGGATACAACCATCGCAATGGTTTTAGTTCAAGAAGACAACATAATTGAAGATCCTATATATTATTTAAGTAAGAACTTAAATGATACAGAAAGAAAATATTCTTATGTTGAAAAGCTAGCGCTCGCAGCTGTTCAAGCGATACTACCATTCTGTCAGATTGCAACCCCATGACTTATATATTGTCGCGACAGTTGCTGGGGGGCAAATATTCAAAATGGATAGCAATTCTACAAGAGTTTGATCTGGAATTTGTAAAATCCAAGTCAAAGAAATCACTGGTTTTTGCAGAGTTATTATTCGATCTCCCATCGTCGTCCAACGATGAAACATCCGAAGAAACGATCGTGGACGAAAATTTGTTTCTGATATCTTCAAGCAATCCATGGTATGGAGATATAATCATTTATCTCCAAACCCAAAGATATAGGCCCAATACCTCCCGCTCCGAACAAAAATGTATTCGATACCAATCAAAATACTACATGATCATCAATGATACACTTTACCATCGTGGTGTCGATACAGTTCTGAGGAGGTGCCTAACTCATGACGAGGCCGAAAAAGTCCTGAATGATTTCCATTCAGGCGTGTGTGGGGGGCATCAATCTGGTTACGCTACAGCGCAAAAATTTTTACGAGCAGGATACTTCTGGCCAACAATGTTCAAAGATTGCATAACCGCAGTCAGAAGTTGCCATGCCTGCCAAATTTTCGATAGCAAAACCAGAAGACCACCTGCACCTTTGCAGCCAATAGTTGCTGTTGGACCATTCGCCAAATGGGGCATCGATTTCATGACATGTAACCCCACCTCGACCGGGGGGCATGGGTATATCATAGTCGCAGTTGACTATTTTACCAAATGGGCCGAGGCGATGCCTACATTAGATAACACAGGTGAAACAGCTGCCCTTTTCTTTTTCAATCATGTAGTCGCTAGATTCGGCGTCCCACAGGCTATAGTCACAGATCATGGATCGCATTTTTGCAATCACATGATGGTCAAATTAGCTACCAAATTAGGGTTGTCTCACGACAGCTCTACTCCATATTACCCGCAAGCCAACGGACAAGTTGAAGCAATCAACAAGGTCCTGAAGCGCATGTTGCAAAGAATGATTGGAGTTCACAGAAGGAGTTGGCACCTGATCCTGTACTCAGCCTTGTGGGCATACCGAACATTGGTAAGAAACGCAACCGGGTTTACACCTTTCCAACTGGTGTATGGCCTAGAAGCAATTTTACCTGTTTAGTGTGAAATCTCGTCCCTCAAACTTGCAATCGACCTTCTCCCTGGGACTTCAGAAGAGGAGGCTCGTTTCTTGGAACTAATCCAATTGGATGAAACCCATCGTGATGCCGCTTTGGCTAATGAAGCCCATAAGAAACGAGTCAAGGTGTAGTTCGACAAGAATGTCAAACCCCGTGTCTTCTCAGAAGGTGACTTGGTCTTGCTTTATGACCAAGAATCCAATAAATTGGGGGCAGGTAAATTCAAGTCTTTATGGATGGGCCCCTATATTATTAAGCGAGTGTTAGCAAAAGGAGCCTACAAGTTAATGGATTATGATGGGATTCCACTGGCACAACCTCGTAATGGGTTGTATCTTAAGCGTTACTATGCGTGATTCGGTGTGGTAACCTATATGCTTTTATTACATTTTTGTTTTTGCTAAAGTATTTGTTTTGGTCAAGTAAATCCACTTTTTACATTTTTCACAGATGTCGAACCTATTGGAATCTTTTGTTGGATATGCCGACGGAGCAAGTCGTAGTTCGCGGAACCTGTCTTCTGCAGCCTGGGCCATTTTTGACCTAAGCAGCGACTTAGTAAGTTTCAAAGGGGTATGCATTGGTCGGTCAACGAATAACATCGCTGAATATAGCGCGTTTATAGAACTTCTCTTTGATGCCATCACACATGGCATACGCCGACTGGTCATCAGGCTAGACTCACAGCTCGCCATACTACAACTCACTGGTATATACTCCGTCCGAAATTTAGCTATCTATGGCATGTTCCTAAGGGTCAAGATTTTGGAAAGGCAATTTGATTTTATTCAATATCAGCATATTTCCAGAACCTTAAACACAGACCCACTAAGGTGTGGTAGCTACCTTAGAAACAAACAAAGTAAAGCTACTTTTGTTTTCCTTTATGAAGTATAGATGAGAGAAGAATAAAGGAGACCAACCTCTGTCTTGCGCTTGGTTCCTAGTTCGATTCCTCTCTCTTCTGATAGTCCTTTGCTACTTGCTTCCTTGTACACCCAGCTTCACAGAGTACCTGTAGAATCAAAGTAGCATAACATTATACAAGAACATGGATCTATTATCATAAACAATCTAGGATCAGATGTAAATTGACCATACAAATGCATGAAACATAAATGACACAAGAGTATGGAGGAAAACTTGAATAGCTTTATTGATAATCAAGAAAGAGCCAAGAGAGTTACAACCAGTTGTTCTGACCCAGCATCATCCTCTCAGCAAGTAAGCCCTTCTTCACCTCATGTAAAGCTTAGATCACCCAACACTATGATGTTGCCTCAAGAAACCAACAACAATTCCTTACAAGATGCAAAATTCCAGCCTCTAGATCTCTGGGATTAGGGATCCATATATAGATATCTGTAAGGGAGATGAGTCAGGTTGTGATTTGATTAGTTTCTTCCCTCTGATAGTTCTTGCTTCCACTTGGAGATTGATGATCTCTTACTCATCCTTGGTCGAATTCAGAATGGCAAGTGTCACAGGAGAAGTTTCTGGAAGATTCCATGCTTCTCCACCTCACAGATTGACACTGCCATTTGTCTCTTCTCGCCCATCGCACCCCATAGAAGGGCTTTTTGAAATGCAACGCACCCACTGAGTGTACTTAGGTGAGATGCAACGCACTTTGCCTATGGAGCAGGTGAAATGATCCTGTTTTGACCAGTTCTGAGTGTTTTTCCATGGAGAACTTCTGGAAGAAGCTGTAATCAGTTGACCTTGTTCCTTTAGGGGTTGGAACAACACTTTTAGGGACTTAGGAGCCCTTGGTTTATGGACATTTTATGCTTGGGGTTGCAGTGCCAAAAAATGTCTATAACAGTGTGGAGCTTGATTATGTTCTTTATTCAGAGGTATCACTGCATTGGACCCCATTTTGTAATGCGGCAGCAACGCCGTCTGTAATATTGGCACTGCAAGGGGGGTCAGGGGGGAGTGGCTATGATCTTTGGGAGCCTCACTTAGCAAGAGAATAGGGGCAACGCCCCTGAAGCTAAAAATAGATGTAAAATTGCCTTGTAAAATGTTGTAATTTTGTAGTCAATCTGGGTCATTCATTAGGCACAGATCTGACAATAGAATTTATGTTTAATTTAGGGTTTTTTTTCCCTAGAAGGCAACCCCTCGCTATATATGAGGAAATTCTATTGTGTCTATGTAGATCTATATTCTGAGTGAGCAAGAGAGAGGATATTGTGTGAGAGCGAAGAGGGAATTACAGTGGATATGTTGTAAGTTGTATCTCGAGTTTGATGGATAATATAAAATGAAGGACTGGTTGTTTCTCCGTGGACGTAGCCCAAATTGGGTGAACCACGTATATCTGTGTCTCTCTTGTTTTATGTGTTTTTTGTGTCTATAGTTATGCAATATATTTTATGTTTTCCTTTTCTTTGTAATATATAATTTTCTAACAACTGGTATCAGAGTCGAAGGTCTATTTAACTGATAAACTTGTAGGAGAGAAGGGTTCCTAGTTCAAGTGGGAGCAATGGCTGAAGATGGTAGGTTTAGAGTCGAAAAATTTAATGGCCAAAACTACGAACTATGGAAGATGGAGATGGAAGATTATTTGTACCAGAAATATCTGTACCAACCATTGAGCGGAAAGACAAAGAAACCGATGAGTATGACAGACACATAATGGGATATTCTCGACAGAAAGGCACTTGGAACAATATGGCTGTGCCAAGCGGCATCGGTAGCCTTTAATATTTCAAAGGAAATGACAACATAGGGTTTAATGTCGGTATTGGCCATACTATATGAAAAGCCCTCGGCCTCAAATAAGTTATTTCTTATGAGGCATTTATTTAATATGAAGATGTTAGAAGGTGGATCTATTGTTGCTCATTTAAATGAATTTAATACAGTTACCAGTCAGTTAAGTTCTGTACGCGTAACTTTTGATGATGAAGTTAGGACTCTGTTATTTCTGTGCTCATTGCCAGAAAGTTGGAATGGTTTATTTATGGCCATTAGTAACTTTATCTCTGGATCTAGTACTTTAAAGTTTGATGATGTTTCGGTGCAATCCTTAGTGAGGAAATGCGACGGAAAAGCTCTAGTGAGACATCAAGTAATGCTTTGACTGCAGAGACTAGGGGAAGAAAAATGGAAGGAGGAAAGAGCCCACGATATCGCAGTAAGTCAAGGAAAGGAAGATCCAAGTCCAGATTGGGGATAGTGTGCTGGAAATGCAGGAAGAAAGGACATATGAAGAAAGATTGCAAGTCTCATAAGGGAAAAGAAGGAGACGCACAACAAGAAAACAATCATGAAGCGAATGTGACAGGTGATGTGTTGCAAGATGCTTTAATTCTTTCATTAGATAATATTATTGATGCTTGGGTGGTAGGTTTAGGGGCCTCATTCCATGCCACACCTGATAGGAAACATTTTCATGATTATGTTCAAGGATATTTTGGACAGGTTCGATTGGGTGATGATAAATCCTGTAAAACCATTAGAATGGGTACAATTTCCATAAAGCAATGGAATGGAAATCAATGGCTATTGATGGAGGTAAGGCATGTTCCAGATCTGAAGAAAAATCTAATTTCAACAAGGCAGTTGGGAGGTGAAGGCTGTGTGATTACTTTTATAGATAAAACCTGGAACGTCACTAAAGGATCCCTGGTAATAGCAAAAGGAGAAAAGGTTGGTACATTATATTTATGCAATGGCATTTCTAATTTTGTTAATTCTTTAACCTCTATAGGAGAAGATATGGAATTTTGGCATCATAGGCTTGGGCACATGAGTGAGAAGGGGATGCAGGTTCTTCACTCAAGAAATTTGTTTCCAAGTTTGAAGCATGTTGATTTAAAATTCTGTGAGAATTATGTTTATGGAAAATAGAAGAGAGTTAGATTCCTCAGAGTTGGGAAAGAAAAGAAGAGTGAAAAATTAGAGCTTGTACATATAGATGTATGGAGACCTACTCAGGTATCATCTCTCAGTGGCTCTCGTTATTATGTTACGTTTTTTTATGATGTGACCAGAAAAACCTAGATTTAAATTATTCGAAATAAATCTGATTTATTTGATACATTCAAGAATGGAAAGCTTTGGTTGAAAATGAGATAGGAAAAAGGTTGAAGTGTCTCAGACCAGACAATGGAGGTGAATATTGCAGCAAAGAGTTTGATAGGTACTGTTCAGAGAATGGAATTCACAGAGAGAAGACAGTTCCAAGAACACCACAAGAAAATGGTGCGTCAAAAAGGATGAACAGGACAATCATGGAGCATGCAAGGTGCATGAGATTGCATGCAAGATTTCCTTTACAATTTTAGGCAGATGTTGTAGATACTGTTGTTTATCTAATAAACATAGGGCCTTCAATTTCCTTGGATGGTGGTATTCCAGAGGAGGCATGGACAGGTAAAAAGGTAAACTACTCATTTTGAAAGACTTTTGGTTCTGAAGCCATTATCCACATTAATAAATAAAATAGAACAAATCTTGAGGTAAAATCAAATAAATGTACCTTTATTTGATATGGTGTTAATGATTTTTGTTATTGCTTTTATGATTATGAAAAACACAAAATCATTAGGAGTAGAGATGTCATATTCAATGAAAAGGTTTTATATAAGGATCATATGCAGGAAAAGAAACAAGAAAAAGAAAACAGAGAATACACAGTCCTTGATGACATCACAAAAAAAGTGAAGGTGCCTAAAAATCATAATGATCAATAGCCACAACAACAACAACAACCACAACAGCAACAAGCACCTCAAACACTTGAAAGTGGTGTTAGAAGATCTACTAGGTTAAGTAGACCCCCTGAACGATACTCTCCTTCATTATATTATGTATTGTTGACCAATTCTGGTGAACCAGAATGTTCTAAATAAGCAGTGTAGGTAGAAACCAAGAAGAAGTGGGAGCAAGCCATGAAAGAAGAGATGGACTCCTTAGCACATAACCAAACTTGGGACTTAGTCAGGTTTCCTGCAAGTAAAACAACATTGCAGAATAAATGGGTTTATAAGTTTAAGGAGGAAGATGGAGGTAGAAAAAGGTATAAAGCTAGACTTGTGGTGAAGGGGTTTGCACAGAAAAAGGGTATAGATTTTGATGAGATATTTTCTCCTGTTGTTAAAATGACTTCAATCAGAACTATTTTAAGTGTAGTAGCAGTTGAAGATTTGCATCTTGAGCAGTTAGATGTAAAGACAACCTTTCTCCATGGGGATTTGGAGGAATAGATATATATGCAACAGCCACAAGGATATGAGGTAAAAGGGAAGGAGAAACTAGTGTGTAGGTTGAACAAGAGCTTGTATGGCTTAAAACAGGCTCCAAGGCAGTGGTATCTAAAATTTGACAGGTTTATGTCTAAACAAGGTTATATTAGGATCATTGTGTTTATCTCAAAAGGAAAAATGATGGCATCCATATTATATTGTTATTGTATTTAGATCATATTCTTGTTGCAGGATCTAACATGTAGGAAATAAATGTGCTCAAAAGAAAATTGGCGAACTCATTTGCAATGAAGGATTTGGGTGCTGCAAAACAAATCCTTGGTATGAGAACAACTAGAGACAGGAAGAATCGAAAATTAACATTGTCTCAGAGTGAGTACATAGAAAATGTGTTGAAAAGATTTAATATGAAAAATGCAAAACCAGTTAGTATACCTTTGGTTTCAAACTAAGTAAGGAGGTGTGTCCCAAGACTCAAGAAGAAATGGCTTATATGTCTAAAGTTCCATATGCATCAATAGTTGGAAGCTTCATGTATGCAATGGTTTGCACAAGGCCTGATATTGCACATGCAGTGGGAGTTGTATGCAGGTACATGAACAATCCAGGGAAAGAACATTGGATGGCAGTGAAGTGGATTCTCAGGTATTTTAGAGGTACCACAAATTAAGCATTATGCTTTGGTGGTTCAAACATTTCTCTAAAGGGATATGTTGATAGATATACAAGAAGGAGCATAATATGGTATGTGTTTGATGTAGGTGGAACAATTGTCAGTTGGGTTTCAAAACTGCAAAGTGTTGTTGCACTCTCAACAACAGAAGCAGAGTATGTTGCTACTACAGAGGCTAGTAAAGAAATGATTTGTTTACAAAGGTTTTTGGATGAATTGGGTAAGAAGTAGGAGTTGGGAAGGTTATACAATGACAGCCAGAGTGCCATACATCTTGCAAAGAACTCTGCATTTCATTCCAAGACTAAACATATATATCTCAAGTACCATTTCATATGGCCAACATTGGAAGATGGACGATTGAAGCTGGAAAAGATACACACTAGCTAGAATCCTACAGATATGTTAACAAAAATTGTAACCAAGGAGAAACTGAGATTCTGCTCAGTTTCAATTATTCTTCAAGTATGATGAAGAAGATGAGAAACAACTAGGTCCAAAGTGGATTCATTGTCCAGCAAATGAAGCAGTGGTGGAGTTGCTATAATCAGTCTCCAAGTGGGAGATTGTTGGGTGTGGAGCCTGATTATCTTCTTTATTCAGAGGTATCACCGCATTGGACCCCAGTTCGTAATGTGGCAGCAATTCCGCCTGTAATATTTGCGGTGCAAGGGGGGCGCAGGGGGGGCAGCGCCCTCGAAGCTAAAAATAGATGTAAAATTTCCGTGTAAAATGTTGTAATTTCATAGTCAATCTGGGTTGTTCATTAGGCGGAGATCTGATGATAGGAGTTATGTTTAATTTAGGGTTTTTTGCCCTAGAAGGAAACCCCTCGCTATATATGAGGAAATTGTATTGTGTCTATGTAGATCTGTATTCTGAGTGAGCAAGAGAGAGGAGATTGTGTAAGAGTGAAGAGGGAATTACAGTGGATCTCTTGTAGGTTGTATCTCTTGAGTTTGCTGGATAATATAAAAGGAAGGACTGGCGGATTCTCTGTGCACGTAGCCCAAATTTGGTGAACCATGTATATATGTGTCTCTCTTGTTTTATGTGTTTTCTGTGTCTACATTTCTGTAATATATTTTATGTGTTCCATTGCTCTGTAATATATAATTTTCTAACAATATCCTTCATCCTCACTAATTTTCCACAACCTTTCTTTCATTTGTTGATATTTTTAATCTTGTTGTCCAACACTTTTGATTATTTCTTCCATATTTTTTTGGTATGAACTTACTGTTTCCAAGTGATTTACTTGGTTTCCTCTACTCAAAGAATCAACAACCTTGGTTTCCTTACATTTTATGTATTTAATTTCAAATTCAAATTTGCTGAGCATGGCCAAAAATCTTGCTTGCCTAACATTCAACTTAAGTTGTCCAAAAAAATATTTGAGTCCGCTATGGTTTGATATAAGCATGAACTTTCTGCCAAGGAGGTAGTTCCTCCACATTTTTAAGGTATGAATTATGGTAGCAAATTCTAAATCACATGTCACATAATTTTCCTCATTCTTACTTAACTTTTGGGACTCATAACGCATTACTTTCCCTTGGTGCATTAAGATTCCACCAAGTCCCTCTTTGCAGGCATCAATACACACCACGAAATCCTTGTTAAGATTTACGATTCTCAGCACTTGTGCACTGGTGAGCAATCATTTTAACTTCTCAAAGATTTATGTACATTTTTTCAACCACTCCAATATTTTCCCTTTTCTCTCCAAGGCTGTAATGGGATGCTTTATTTTGGAGAAATTCCAAATAAATATTCTGTAATATCCTACCAATCCCATGAGTGATTCAACCTCATCCATGTTCTTTGGAGTTGGCCACTCCCTTCTGGCCTTGATATTTTTAGGGTCAACTGATACGCCTTCCTTAGAGATGATGTGCGATAAGTAATGTATCTTTGACTAGAAGTAATCACACTTGCTAAGATTTGTGTAGAGCTTATGTTCTCTCAAAAATTGTAACACTCTGTAGTATACCTAGGGGGGATAATATGGGGTACAAAGGGAGGTACCCAAGGGAATAATGTAATAATGGGATGGGCCATAGTAATAAATAAGGTGGTTAACCCGTATCATGTAAGGGACCACAAGTAGTTAGCAATAATAAGCCCATGGTATTAGATAGATAGTATTGAGGGAACCATGGTAATGACCCATGGTATTGTATGTAGGAAGCCTATATAGAGGCTAGAGACTCCCCATTGAGAGATCTCAAGGAATATTGTATGAACAGGCATATGGTTTGTGGAGTGTTCTCCTTCCTTAAGTAGTGAATGTATGGTGTTTCCCTACCTTAAGGGTTTGATTAATAAATTGAAGCATTTCTATCTTGTTATTTATTGGGTTTATTTGTATTATCATATATTTTTAGGTCAGATCTATAACAAGTGGTATTAGAGCACTTTCTTGGGCAAAGTGGAGATTTTTTTTTATTCTTGCAAGAATTTTTTGGGGTGACGAGTTGCAGATCATATTTGTACATTCTGGTGCAAAATATATAGAATATAATTGTAGATCTAAGTTTTTGGCAAAAAAATACCCAATTTGAAAAAAAAAATTGGCCGAATTGGAGTCTGGATGAGGGAGATATTGCTGATTTAAAAATTAGTTCGGTGGTAGACATTTTTCAGGGTGGCGAGGTTGCGGAGCAGATTTGTACGTTCTGGTGCAAAATATGCAGAATATAATTTCAGATCTAGAATTTTTGTGAAAAAATAACCAATTTAAAAAAAAAAAATAGTTGAATCGGTGTCCGGATGACGGAGATATCACTGATTTAAAATCAGCTTTTTTTTTTCAGAATTTTTTTGTGAGGTGGGACAGTTGCAGTGCGGATCTGAAATTCTAGTGCCTAGATCAGGATTTCTACCACATGGGAAGATGCAGAATGGTTGTTCCATTTCTAAAAACAGGTCATAATAGGGATTCTGAGCCTATATAGAGGCTATAGACTCCCCATTGAGAGATGTCAAGGATTATTGTATGAACAGGCATATGGCTTGTGGAGTGTTCTCCTTCCTTAAGGAGTGAATGTATGGTGTTGCCCTACTTTAAGGGTTTGATTAATAAAGTGAATCATTTCTATCTATATTCAAATCTTGTTATTTCTTGGGTTTATTTCTATTATCTTATACTTTCATATCAGATCTATAACAAGTGGTATCAGAGCTATAACACACTCCAGCCATATGATTTTCATGTTATTTTTCAATTTTTGAATCACCAATATGTCATCAACAAAAACAATGGTTAAGTTGTCCGAGTAAGGACGTAACACTTCATTCATCAGGCACATGAACACGGAAGGGGTTTTAGTAAGCCCAAAGGGTACCACTACGAATTCGTAGTGCCCATATATTGTTCTGAAAGAAGTTTTATGAATGTCTTCCTCCTTGATTCTTAATTGATGGTAGCCTAACCTCAAGTCAATGTAGTATACCTAGGGGGGATAATATGGGGTACATAGGGAGGTACCCAAGGGAGTAATGTAATGTGTTAGGTCCCTATAATACTAGTTTATTCCCTTAGTATTTGTTGGGCATGGAATCCCCCCAAGGCATGTTTTGGGGCTCATAGCCAAAGTTTTGACCAAATATTGTTGTAAAGACTTCGTGAATTGCAGGCGCGGAGCACGAAATGTATGATAGAGTCACAGGGTTGTCTTCCCTAGTCTTGTAATGTAATGTCAGCCTTCCCATGGTCCACGGACCATGGGATTGTATAAATAGAGCGAGGGTCTAAGTGTAAAAGAGAGCAAGCAAAGTAGAGAGAAGAAAGAATCTAAGTGGCTAAGTGTGTCTTGGGTTGTAGAGTAGGAGAAGGCTCTGCAGCTGAGTGCACAGAGGCCTAGTAGTCCACAACTAAATGCGCATACCCCTGTAGTTGAGTGCGCGGGGCGGAATCGAGTCTGTAATTTAGGAAGAAATTAATAAAGAGAAGTTTTGTTACAAATTTGTGTATCTGTTCTTCGGTTAATGCATGTTTGATATAAATTTCAAATATATTGTTTATTTACTCTGCACACCTGTATGAATGGTTTATATTGTTAAGTATAACTTAAAGAATGCAAGTAGGCTAAGTTAATCAATTAACATTGGAATATCAGTAAAGTCTTGGGTAACAATGCAGAATTGCAGCATTCAGCCCTTGAGTAGGGTTGTGTGGAGGCAGCATCTCAGGCTGCGAGGTAGGGGAAAGTGCACGTAGTGACGTGTGCACAGGGTTGAACCGCGGACCACTTGAACTCATCAGACATCTCCAGGGTGTGGAAACCTAGTTCTAGCACCCTCCCATACTAGTTCGGGTGAGACCTCAGTCCGCGCTATGCGGATTGTTGCCGAAAGGGCTAGTAGTACTGGGATTTGTTTGGCTAAATCAACTTTGAACCTAGGTCAGGCTTCAATAAGCCAAAAAATGGTTCTATTTCCAAGACCTGGATCTACATAAGAGATGTTTGATGTTGTGTCACTGGAATTCGACAAAGAAAGAAATTGAAGAGTGGTTGGACAGATATATTCACGAGTTTGCGGCGCAGGAAAACAAGAATCTGCGAGTATCGAAGGAAGAGTGGTTAGAGCACTACTTATATATGGAAATCCATGAAATTTTATTTGCATCCTTCCCCTCTGAGTTGTACGAGTGGATTGCAAAGCTAGAAGACATTCAAGGAAGGTGTAGGCTCGAAAAACCTATTATGTGGACTCCAGACTTGGTGCGCAGACTGGAAGCATCGGAGGATAAGATCGAGTGCATTGTGGACCATTGGCTCGATCGAATTATAAGAGGGTTTATCACCGAGTTCATTGTAGATACTCCAGTCAGCTATAGCGAGGAAAAATGACGCTTCCTCAAAGGACCGCGAGTGGGAGGATCTACAGAAACGAAGGTAGCAAAGAATTAGAGACTAGTCCCTTGATTTCACCTTCCCAGGAGAGCAAGGAGGAGCTCGTGAAAGTTTCACCAAGAAGTCCGATCAGTCTGATAAGACAACAAATTCCACGCATACCACCCCCACCTACACCACCACCAGTTTCACCATATTCACCCACATCTTCGCCCACACCACCTCCGCCTTCACCACAGTTCAATATGGCGAGCGCAATAAAGTTGTCGATGTTCAAAGGAGTAGGGAATGAAGATCCAGACCAATTTTGGTTCGTAGTAAAGGCTGTATGGGAAGCGCAAGGAGTCACGGATGACAATATAAAGAAGGCAACACTGGTCAGCGCCTTACAGGATCACGCACTGACGTGGTACATTAAGCATTCCAATGACAATTCAAACGCAGGGATCACGGATATCTAAGTTGTGCTAAACAGGGAATTTAGCAAGCCAAAATCAGAGACACAGTTGATTATCAGATTTAAGGAAATCATGATGCTTCCAGGTGAGACCCCCTGGGAGTTGGATCAAAGACTGAAGTGTATGATTCGTGAAGCCAACATGACCTTGATGGATGGGCAACATCGCACATGGTTTGTAGTGTCACTAACATCGCATCTAAGGAACGTGCTGTCACAACAAAAGCTATCAACTCAGGCCAAGGCCTTGGAGATCGCAATGAGACTGCATGAGACCCTAATACAACATCCTAACTTGGGAGTCCAACAGATCCACGTGCAGTTGAAAAACTTATGCCTTGAGATGCAGAGCTTGAAACAAGATAGGTCAGCTCACCCAGAAGCGCGCGAGGAGGTATGGTGCATAAAGTGCAAAGTCGAGGGACATGACAAGGACCATTGTCCAGTATTCAAAAACTACCTAGAGGGAGGAGGGCCAATGCCATTGAGACTAGAGGCACAAGCAGGACTGAGCGTGGTGCCTACATTATGTTGTGTGATTTGTCAGATAGGTGGGAAGCATGCTATAGATAACCGCCATCTATTACAAAAGTATACACAGATGTCCCAACACTTGTTGTGTAATTTCTGCAGGTCAGTAGGCCATGATGAGCATATTTGTAGATGTTATGAACTAATGATGGATCAGACTCCTACGTACAGAGTTCATACCGAAACGCAAGCCATCGATCAAAATGTAGGGATGGCGTGCACTAGATTTCAGGGGCGCGGACGAGGTCGAGGTGGAATGGGACTAGGAAGGAGTCACAGACAGCTGATTTGTTACAATTGTGGAGGGCCAGTGCATTATGCTCATGATTGTACAAATCCAACAATAGCATCATGTTTATATTGTACCTAGTTTGATCATGAGACAGAGGACTGCCCCACATTGATAACGAGGTTGTGTGATAAAGGAACACTCCAACCTCCCCCAACTCAAAACCTACAAATGATGAGGTTTGAGCCACATGAGGAGGACCCGAATGTAAACATCATGCTCCGAAGCAGTATCACGATAGGAGATGACAAGGGCAAGTAGCCCAAAGAGAGTGCCTAGGTTCGCAAGGCTCCAACAAAGGATGTAGAGTTCGATTTGGAGCACGCAAAGGAGACATTCATGGAAGCTAAGAAGAGCTTCACAGAGGCCTCCACTTCAAGTAGTAAAGACAAACTAGAAGAAGAAAGGGTATGGTTAAGGAAGAAAAGTGCTTTGATAGATGCAGAGGTCAGGAAGCTAGAGGACGAGATAAAGGAAGAGTTTCTCATCAAAAAAACTAGGATGATAAGGAAAGGTGCACACAATCATACTAACAAGTTTGAGAACTATCACCATGAATTGGTTAGTCTGATGCCTTGGCTTGGACCGCATATTTCTAAGTATAGTAACCACGGTAGCGCATTGCAAATGGTGAAATATGTGATGCCGATCGTAACAACACAAGGTGGGGATTCTCCAAGAACCATGATGGAGGGCAGGATGGACATCTACACGGGTAGTGCGACCACCTGACTAGCTGAGGGAAGGACAGTCTTAGCACTCCAGACAGTTGGAAGGGAGCGCAGGACTATAAACTATCCTAACCAAGAGTTGCATGGTATTGGAGATGCACGTAGAAGAAGAGAGCCACAAGGTCCACGACTGCGCACGGGGGCTACGCTGCCACGCAAGTTGGCCAGAAAGTGACAATTTAAATCACTATTCATGATGGGATGCTCGACTTGAGGCAAAATGGAGTGGGAGGCACACATTTAATACACGATTTATGGGCAAGATTTGGGAAAATCTACTGCCAAGAAAGCATTAATGGACCAGAATTGGGGGGAATGGTCGAATTCAAATTCAAAAGGTGTTATAAAACACAAAGGGCTACCCAGCAAACAACACTTGGTCATTTGAGAATTGAGTGATTAAGTGGAGCCCTGAGCATTGTGAATCGAGCATTGATTGAGCCCCAGAATTTGTGAGTGACAGAGTACAGGCCAGATACGATGACAACAACTAAGGATGGTCTGTGAATAGAAGAGGTAACTGCCGACGAGGCTGCGTAGGCCCTAATTGTGGAGGATGTTCCAGAAGGTGATGAGGTTGCGGTAGAGATCCCCAAATCACCGCGTATGCCAAGACCTTAGAAGGATAAGCAAGTAATGGCTCCTGTATGCTTGTCCCTGAGGAACCCATTGTGCAGAAAACTATCAATGGAAGAGAAGGGGAAAGTTGTCACACTTGAAACAGATGAGGAAGAAGAAGATTTGCAGGCCTTTATCATTGTAGAGGAAGAAGATGAAGGCATGGAGGGGGATACTCAACCTAGGCACTTGGCGATAAAACTACCCGCCTATGTCCCTCTGCGAAAAGGGAAGGCCAAAGTACCCAAAGTCCTAAACGAGACCAAGAGTTCAATCCAGACCCCGATCCTCCTAGATGGCATTACGTTTGAAGGCACACACCTAGGCCATGTGCTAGCTATGAAATTTGAAGATTGGGACCTCATTGACCATGAGGAGTTCCCTCACCTTGAGACAGGGAACCTCATGAAGTAGCACACCACAGGGGTAATACCAACATTGGAGCTACGGAAGTGGTTACGTGGTGTGGAAAATGCCGGGATGCTAAACCTACTTTGGGTGCCGCATTTCCATTGCCCCCCAATAACCATTTTCGTCATCAGGCACCTGCTCTGCCTAGTGCATGATGGGTATCTATTGCTGGAGGAGCCTATCCCCATCATGACAGACCTAATTCATCATGTTTCCTGGCTCCCCTACAAAGGAAAGGACCTCGCAACCATATTGGAAGGAAAGGGCAGTGATTTGGCCCTCGCAGAGGCCATGAAAACAAAGTATAAGCTGGAAGAGAAGAAGAGGGGCTATGCCATCTCTAGCATCAAGGACAAAGTAGTCCATGTAGCTACCCAAATCCTCGCAGGCAAAGCTATGCGGAAGTGCTGTGCCAATGAGGTACCAGTGCCAATGGTTGCATTGGCCGAGCAGTGCCGGGAGGGGGTCCATTTTAACTAGTCAAAATTCCTCAGCACAAAATTTTTGGAAATTTTTTTTGAAGCCCAGGAGCAGGGTAAAACCTTCCACTATGCATGACTGTTGCTATCCATAGTGCTCGTAGCGAGGGAATTGCTGGAGGACAGTAAATTCCCTACAATTGACAGAGATTTACCGGAGGCCATGAAGTATGCTTCGCTCTGGGCAATGAAGGATGCGACAAGGATACGTGGCACAAAAATCTCCTAGGTGCTCATGGAGATGACCATCTGGATGTGGATCAACCATAAGCCGCAGTTGTCATCCATGGTGTACAACAGTCTGTAGAGTTTTGCAGATTTTAAGGTAGACATGCACAACATCTTTATCAGGGTGTGCAAGGATCCTATGAAGCAGTTGACAAAGCTACCTTTTGTAGCCACTGATGATGCCATTTTCATTATCTTGGAGGCATGGCCTCCGAAATGGCGTGCCCCAGATCTTGCAGAACTTGAGAGGGCGGCAGCGCAGAAGAAGAAAGATGATGCCAAGCTACACATCACACAGTTGGTCGAGAAAAGGTAGAAGGAAATAACAATAGTTGAGGTACGGGCTGTGCGGGAAGTGGCATAGAAAGCCGCCGAGTAGAAAAAGGCTGCAAAAGCAGCAGCAGCACAGGAAACAATCGCAAAGGTGGGCGAGGGCCAAGCAATGCCCTCGCAGGGGCAGGAGGCAGAGAAAGCAGAAACATTAGAAGGAAGCACAGACCCAAGGACCACATCCACACAGTGGAAGCACCCACACATGGCAGAATTAGAAGGGTCGAGGAAGAAGGTCAAGGCCTCAAAATTGGCCATTGAACTGATCACCCTAACCAAGGGTGATCTGCATGACATCGGCGAGACAGTGCGTGATGTCACAAATGAGGCCCTTCAAGATTTCATGCATGAGCACCAGACTATATTGGGGGCCCTTACAGCATAGTTGTAGGAGTTACAAGTGCCACCCCCTCAAGTGGGTACCCTTTCAACCCACCTCACAACAAGATCCTTGGCGGCAAAGCAAATGTTGCATGCACTGATAGCAAACACAATAGTGTTGCCGGAAGGGGCCCTAGTAACATCGAATGAGGCCGATAGATTTTCAGTTAGCATGATGAAAGGCCTTGGCCTTAATCTAGCTACCCTTCTGTGTGAGACATTATATCTGTTACAGGATGGGATAACGGCAAAGCTGCGCACTAGGGAGAGTTGCGCGATCCAAGTCCTCAGCTAGAAAAAGATAAAAATGGAACAACTTAGCTTGCAGTGTGACGAATGGGTGTCGCAAAATCAACAGTTTTTGTACATGGTAGACAACGCTTGCCGAAGAGTCCCAGAGTTGGCCATCCCAGTAGATATACTAGTGGAGGTGCAGATCCACAGGTTAGCAACAAGAGTCCGCGACGCTAGGGAAGAAATGACCAAGGTTCAGCTGGAGCTAAACCTTCTGAACGTCGAGCTGTGGTTAAAGGCACAACCATCCACTCCCCTGAAAGTCAGAGAAGAGCACGCTAGTGCTATCACAGTGGGATTGGAGGAAATGGGAGGTGAAGTGCGAGACTGCACCATCATGTTGGAAGAAGCACTTGAGGTTCTCACAACTCTGTAGGAGGAACCCAACATCCAACGCTTAGAGACAGAGCCATGAGAACTCCAGCAGTAATATGATAGTGTCCGAGGAACTATACAGACAGTGGTCCTCACTTAGTGGCTTACGAGGATGCAGCAGGCTAAGGCACTAAAGGAGCAGATGGGCACGACTCGACATAAGAAGGCAGTTCTAAAAGCGCACTTCTAGACTTGGATCGACGAGGCTTTCACTATCACAGCAAACATCAAAGGAAAGCTCATGCACATACAGGGGATGCACGTATAGATGTAGAGAATCACTCCGGATATAGAGGTCTCAAAACAACGGATGTAGCAGATCCAGCAAGCAGCAGCTCAGTGCGTTGCTGACCTCAGCACAGTTCGAGAACAATTGGAGGGACTCCATGCAAAGATCGTCGTGCCGACAGAGTGACTTGAGGGCGATTCACGATGTTTTTGTTGGGGGCCTGTTGGGCATGGAATCCGCCCAAGGCATGTTTTGGGGCTCAAAGCCAAAGTTTTGACCCGATATTGTTGTAAAGACTCCATGAATTATGGGCGCGGAGCGCGAAATGTATGATAGGGTCATAGGGTTGTCTGCCCTAGTCTTGTAATGTAATGTTGGCCTACCCATGGTCCATGGACCATGGGATTATATAAATAGAGTGAGGCTGTAAGTATAAAAGATAGCAAGCGAAGCAGAGAGAAGAAAGAATCTAAGTGACTAAGTGTGTCTTGGGTTGTAGAGTAGGAGAAGGCTCTGAAATTGAGTGCACAGAGACCTAGTAGTCCGCGGCTGAGTGCGCAGGGTGGAGTCGAGTCTGTAACTGAGGAAGAAATTAATAAAGAGAAGTTTTGTTACCAATTTGTGTATTTGTTCTTCGATTAATGCATGTTTGATATAAGTTGCAAAAACACTGTTTATTTACTCCGCACACCTATATGAATGACTTATATTGTTAAGTATAGCTTAAAGCATGCAAGTAGGCTAAGTTAATCAATTAACATTGGAATATCAGTAAAGTCTTTGGTAATAATGCAAAAGCGCAGCGTTCAACCCTTAAGTAGGGTTGCGCAAAGGCAGCATCTCAGGTTGTGAGGTATGGGAAAGTGTGCGTAGCGACGTGTGCGCATGGTTGAACTTTGGACCACTTGAACTCATCAGACATCTCCAGGGTGCGGAAACTTGGTTCTAGCACCCTCCCATACTACTTTGGGTGAGACCTCAGTCTGCGCTCCACAAACTATTGCCAAAAGGGCCAGTAGTACCAGGATTTGTTTGGCTAAATCAACTTTGAACCTGGGCCAGGCCCCAATAAGACAACAATATTATTGTCATTGTACCCCTTATTGTTATTGTTGTGCCCATGTTGTCCCCATATTGTTATTATTTTGCCCCATAGAAGCCCACTATTGTTATTGTTGTGCCCTTACATTATTATTGTTATGTCGGCTTTGATTATATTGTGACCCCTTAGACTTGTATATATAGAAACGAGGTCTTATCATTTGAATTGTCCAAGAATTTTTCATTTGTGTAATGTAAAGGAGGATTCCCCCTCAAAGAGGCTGATTTTGAAGGTGTTTATCTCTCTTTTCTTCTATTTTGTGAGTTGGTTGCATAACATTTGGTATCAGAGCTTTGGATTCTAGGGTTTTGCTGCTCCAAATAGGTCATCATGTAATTTTTTCTATACCTCTTTTTCTACGATGTTTCAAATGCTAAAATAAAAACCCATTTGAGCCGAAATAGTTCTGAAATTTAGGTCCAAATTTCAAATCTTGTCTCGCTATATTTCCTGAGATATGATCCAAGGAAGATAGGGTTTGTGCAGGATCCTGAATTATATCTCAAACATGTGACTTGGGGAAAAGAATCATAAATTTATCTCTGGGCATAAAATTGAAATTTTGTAAAAAGTTACCGAAAGAGTATGGCTTGTAGTTTTCTGTGTATTAGTTTCAAGTCCTAAGGTCAAAATAGTGACACGTGGCATTTCATACAATTTCACTCTACTAAAGCAGTCTATAATCAGGTCATCGTAGGAGATTTGGCATAAATATTCCTTGGAGAATCCAATCTTGATCAGACTTGCGGGGTTGGAAAGAGGACTCAAAGGGCTATCACCAGAGGCAATTTTAGACCTTGGAGATCCAAAATTACAGAGATACAACAGATTCAATATCGATCTCCTACAAAGTGAAAATAGGTGTGTAGTTTTTTTAAATTTTGCATAAGTTTGGTCTAAAAAATTAGTATGAAGGAATTAAAAAGGCACATTGAAGCATTATTATCATTAATTTTTGCCCCGATGAAAGAAAATGGAAACACCTAGTAAGCAACCTGAAAGCTCTAGAATGATTCATGAAGAAGAAGAAGAAATGCAACATGATATATCAAAATTATGAGACCAAGTGCAACAAAATTCACTCTCACAAAAAGTAACAGAAGCTAAGATGGATAGTTTAAAGAAAGGAGTGGAAGCTAAGATGGATGGTGTGGAATCTAGTATGGATGTTTTAAAAAAAGATGGGAAGCTAAGATGAATGGCTTAAATAATGGAATGGAAGCTAACATGGATGGTATAGAAGCAAAACTTAAAGGAATCATGGAAGATATGAAGATAGATTGACAAAGTTGATGCAAGAAATGCTTACTAATGGTGAAAGGGCAGTAAAGGAAACTCGTGATGAGAACAAAAGAAATGTTAGTCATGATTTCATAGACTCTAACATTGGATTGAAGACCCACCATGTTCCAAAGATTGGTATAAGGAAGTTTGATGGAATGGATCCCGTAACATGGATACTACAAATGGAGCAATATTTCGGCCTCCATAATGTGCAAATCACACAAAAGGTACACATTGAAACTTTATACTTGGAACCCAATCAGTTTATATGGTATCGATGGCTTTTCTCTCGTAAACAAATTTTCACTTGGGAAATTTTTATGGAAGAAATGATAGCACATTATGAGGATACAAAAAGTAACACCTTTTTTAGCCAATTGATAAATCTGAAACAAAAGGATTCAATGGTGGAGCACATTGAGGACTTCCAAAAATTGAAGATAAGGGTAAAAGATATTTCAGACAAGCATAGGATTGATGTGTTCATAGGGAATTTAAAGGATAACATCCAACATGAGGTTTGCCTTTGGGAACTTGATTCATTGGAGAAGGAATTCAGGTTGGCCTGAAAAATTGAAAGCAAAATTATGGCAATAAGAAAGCCTACCACTCACAACTCTAAAGATGGAAGTGTTATTTCCCCTAGCCTTCCACAACCTACAAGGTTGACACCACAACAATTGGAGTAAAAAAGAGAAAAAGGGATTTGTTACAATTGTGATAGCAAATACACTAAAGGTCATAAGTGTGCTGAGAAGAAATTATTTTACATAGATTATGAAGAGGAGGAAGAAAAGGAATAAGAAACATCAAAAGAAGAGGATACACACCAGGAACAAACCCTAGAGAAAGAATAAATGAATCTGACCATATCTTGTAATGCATATATCTTGTAATGCCTTGGCCAAAATTACCACTCCTCAAACTATCAAGATACAAGGACATATCAAGAAGAAAAAGGTAATAGTGTTGATTGATTCGGGTAGTACCCATAATTTTATTCATTGTAAGATAGCTAAGGAATCGAATTTCTTCCTATATCTAGCACCAGAGTGTCAAATGATGGTTGCAAATGGAGGAACCATAAATTTCTTTGGAAAGTGCCATAATATCAAGTTATCCATGGGAGAATATGTGTTGAATAATCCAATGCTTTCCATTCCAATGGGTGGTGTTGATGTTGTACTAGGAGTCCAATGGCTACAATATTTGGGTACAATAACTTTTAATTTAAAAAAAATTTCCTTGAAATTTGTTTCAGAAGGAAAGAAGTTGAATTAAAGGGTATCACAGGGAAACTAGGAAAAATAATCATCTCTCATAGAATGATAAATCTTTTAAAGAAAGAACAATGAGGTGTAATTGCACAATTATGTTCACTAGATGTTACCACATTGGAATAATATATTTCTCCAGATCTCCAACAAGTCTTGGACAATCAGTGCAGGGTATTTGAGACTCCCAAAGGCCTCCCACCTATTCGTGATCATGATCATGCTATTCATTTGATTCTAGGAAGCATTCCTCCAAACATCAGTGCTAACAGATATCCCTATGCCCAAAAGAGTGAAATTGAACGTATGGTTGTAGAGATGCTAGAGGATGGTATAATTCAACCTGGTCAAAGTTCTTTCTCTACTCTAGCAGTATTGGTGCACAAGAAGGATGGATCATGGTGCATGTGTCCAGATTATAGGGGGCTCAACAAGATCACTATTAAAGATAAATTCCCCATTCCCATCATTGATGAATTATTGGATGAAATGCATGGAGCAATTTACTTCACCAAATTAGACCTTCATTCAGGATATCATCAAATCAAAATGAAGACTAAAGACATTCCGAAAACAACATTTTGAACTCATGAGGGTCATTATGAATTTTTGGTCATGCCTTTTGGCCTTACCAATGCAACTTCTACATTTCATGGTTTGATGAAATACATTTTCAAACCCTTCCTTAGAAAATTTGTGTTAGTATTTTTTGATGATATACTAATCTACAACAAGTCTTTGAAGGATCATGTTCAACATGTTGACAGAGTGCTCAAACTATTGGAGGAGAAACTATTATATGCTAAAACCTCCAAATGTTTCTTTGGAGTACAAGAGGTGGAATATTTGGGTCATATTGTACCTCATGAAGGTGTTAACGTAGACCGTAGAAAAATTAAAGCCATTAAGGAATAGAAAATCCTCACATCCATAAAGCATCTGTGAGGATTCCTCGGGTTGACATGGTATTATCACAAGTTTGTTAAGAATTATGGGAGAATAGTGGCACCTCTAACAACATTACTAAAGAAAGATGAATTTTATTGGACTCCAGAAACAACGAAGGCCTTTGAACATCTTAAAGAGGCAATGTGCCAAGAATCGGTCTTAGCTACCCCAAACTTCACAAAAACCTTTATTGTGGAATGTGACGCCTTAGGAAATGGAATTGGTGTTGTTTTAATGCAAGAAGAAAGACCCATTTCTTTCTAAAGTTGTCCAATCAATGGTAAACATTTACACAATGCTATTTATGAGAAGGAAATGTTGGCAATACTACATGCACTTAAGAAATGGTGACCTTACCTAATGGGAAGACACTTCAAGTTAAAAATAGATCATGATAGTCTTAAATAATTTTTAGAACAAAGATTATCTTAAAAAGTGCAGAAAAAATGGGCCACAAAGATGTTGGGTTGTGACTTTGAAATCATCTACAAAAAAGGGAAGCAAATTGTTGTTGCAGATGCACTCTCAAGAAAGGATGATGATGTGGATGCATTGCTTTGTGCCATTTCTATTATCCAACTAGATTGGATAAATGAAGCAAGGGATGAATGGAAGAATGATGAAGAAGTGTGGGCAATCATTCAAAAGTTGCAGTAATATTCAAGTACATCTTATACATTTAGTTGGAAAAATGATTCATTATGGTACAAATATCGCTTATGCATCTGTAAGAATTCCCAAATCAAACAAAATATTCTTAGGGAACTACACACATCTCCCTTAGGAGGGAATTCAAGATTTTTAAAAACTTACCACAAGGTTAAGAAGGATTTTTTTCGGATGGCCTTAAATCTGATATTTAGAATTTTGTGGCAGAATGTTTGGTTTTCCAACAAAATAAAGTTGAGAAAATTAACACCCCATGTCTATTACAACCTTTATCCATTCCAAGTCAATATTAGGAGGAGGTTTCAGTGGATTTTATCATAGGTTTATCCAAGTCTAAAGGAAAGTGTGTCATCATGGTGGTAGTTGATAGACTTACCTTCTATGCACACTTTTGTGCATTATCACATCCATTTAAAGCCAATACGGTTGCTAATGCATTTATGGAAACAATTAAAAAGCTACATGGAAACCCAAAGATTATTGTGAGTGATAGAGATCCTATTTTCACTGGAAATTTTTGGACATAATTATTTTCTTGTCTGGGTACTCAATTAGTTCATAGCTCATCTTATCATCCTCAATCTGATGGGAAAACTAAGATAGTGAACAAATGTTTGTAAGGATATCTTCGTTGCTTTGTATGTGATAAAAAAACACAATGGGTCAAATGGTTACCTCTCGCTGAATGGTGGTATAACACTTCCTTCCATACTGCAGAAAAAATGACCCCATTTATGGCGCTTTATGGATATCATCCACCATCCATCACATCATATTTAAGAGAAAATTCTAAGGTTCAACCAGTGGAAGATCACATCGAGCATCAACAAAAATTTCTCCAACTCTTAAAGGATAACCTCACTTTGGTGCAGAATAGAATCAAACAACAGGCAGATCAACATCGCAGTGAAAAAGGTTTTGTTGGCATTATGATGCATGTGTTGTACTTGATGGAAACCCTCTCGTAGAAGAACAACTAACTTAATATAACTAGATGAATCTACAGAAGAGATACCAAATGTAGGACAACTCAAAGGAATCAAATGATAGTTCTAAGTGTGACAAGTTAGCTTTGCCATCAAGTCCAAAATGGGAGATTGTTGGCATTATGAGACAAGTGTTGTCCTTGATGGAAAATCACATAGATGACAGATCATAGTGCAGCAGGTCAGCATCAAGGATTTGATGATCAGACTACAAGAATGAAGAGAAAATATATATACGTAGGTTCATCGTGGCCAAGCCATGTATACACGCGGGTTAGTCATTGAAAAGATGCGTATGCGTATACACGCACTTTCATGCAAGAGAAGGCACGTACATTGAGTTTTGGTCCATGGTAGTTAGTCCTTGGTATTTGAACCTATGGTTTTGTACCATAGTATCTCGTCAGATGTGTTGATCCCAAGTATTGGGTCCATGGTATTGGTTTGTTATGGTTTTGGACCATGGTATTGAGCAAGGCCTAAGACTATAAAAGAAGAAGAAGATCATTAGGCAAGTGTAATGAAAAAGTCTTGAATATCTGATGAATGATGAGATCCAGTATGCAGGTTATGGGTTGATGATGCATTGCTTGATCTGAGCTAAGGAGGGATCTCACCGGTTGATGGAGAACAAGATCTAAGGATAGATCGAGATCAAATGGTTTGAAATGAAATATCTCTATATGATTGATTATTAAGGAATTTAGACTTCTGTGATCCATAACATTGTTTAGTAATCTTCGGCAAAATCACATAATCAATCTTATGTCGACGCGTTTCGAACCAACCAGTGTGGTTCATCGTTAGGACAAGTTGAAGAACTAATCTGGCTTAGCTTGATTAAATAGAGTGTGCAGAGACTCCAACGGCTATATTGCAACGGCTAATTTTGACCTGATGATCAAAGTCAAACTAATAATTTTATTATTAATAGAGACATATTAATTAGTTAATTGAATAATACAATAAATTTATTGTTTTAAATATAATGGTCATTAAATCTACATATTTATTAAAAACCTATATTTATTATTATTCCTAAATTATTTAATTACAAATAAATAGTATTAAATTACTATCTGTGTATTTATTTAATAATAATTGTTTATATCTAGGGATCCAATGGTAAACTAGATATAATGGTCATTAATAAATTATGGTAAATTAATAATGGTAAACTAAATATAATGGTCATTAATCAATTATATCTTCATAAAACCTATATTTATTATTATTCCCAAATTATTTAAATACAATCAAATATTATTAAATTACTATTGTTCTTAGAATTTAGTTACCATAGGAGCCTTCAATCCGAAAGGTTCCTAAAGACCATATCTTGAGTGTGAACCTTCCTTACATCCAAGGGACCACAGATAGGATTGCGAGGGTTCTGAGGAAGTACGATGTGCCCGCAACTTTTAGACCTCTCCGCACTATCCGTAGCTCCCTCAGGTATGTAAAAGACCCTAAGGACATGAAGGGCATCTATGTCATTCCCTGTTCCTGTGGGACCCCTTATATTGGTGAGACTGGTCGCTCTATCAATCAACGGATTAGCGAGCATTCGGCTGACTTAAGACATGGTAGGACCAAGTCCTCAGCCTTGGCTGAGCATGCGGGGAAGACGATGCATCATGTTTGTATAGAAGATGCTCAAGTCATTGCCAAAGTTGCACAGTTTCACCATCGCAAATTTAGAGAGGCCCTGGAGATTGAGAAAAGGCCGAACAATCTTAATAGGGATGATGGCTGGAAGATTAGCAGTTGCTGGGTCCCAGCCTTGTCTTCCTAGCCTCCTCCTTCCCCTTTGTTACGTCTTAGGGTTTCTGTCTTCCCTCTCCTCAAGTTCTGGTTTTGGCGGGTTTTCTTATTATTATGGAGTGCATGGGGTAATAATATGTTATTAAGTAATTTCCGACTAATTATTGTATTAACCTTATTCCAGGGGGTATTTCTGAATTAGATTGGATTTTTTACATTGATTTTTACCTTTATCTGATTTCCTTATATCGAATTAATAAAGACCCCCCTTTTTAAACCTTATAAGTAATAAGATAATTAACTAATAACATAGTTAATTTTAATAAAAAATTTCAGTAAATAATTATTGATTAATTAATGAATATAAATTATTAAATTAATGATAAGAGGTGATCTAGTTTTACCAAATGACCCTTAGGTTTAAATGGTAAACAAGAAATTATTAAAAATATATGATAAACCAATAACATTGAGATAATGGATATACTATTAATAAACATGTACTTTAATTTACCTAATGTAACTATATTCTAGGAATATTAATGGTTTAACTAGAATGCTATTTATTATTTTTAATAGTATTAGAACTATAAATTATTAAGTAAATATAGATTATTGTATAGAACTTATTATTTTAATTTCGAATGGGCCTTTACATTTAAATATTAAATTAAAATGATTTATTGGATTTAAACTTTTACCTATGGTAACTAAATTCTAAGAACAATAGTAATTTAATAATATTTGATTGTATTTAAATAATTTGGGAATAATAATAAATATAGGTTTTATGAAGATATAATTGATTAATGACCATTATATTTAGTTTACCATTATTAATTTACCATAATTTATTAATGACCATTATATCTAGTTTACCATTGGATCCCTAGATATAAACAATTATTATTAAATAAATACACAGATAGTAATTTAATACTATTTATTTGTAATTAAATAATTTAGGAATAATAATAAATATAGGTTTTTAATAAATATGTAGATTTAATGACCATTATATTTAAAACAATAAATTTATTGTATTATTCAATTAACTAATTAATATGTCTCTATTAATAATAAAATTATTAGTTTGACTTTGATCATCAGGTCAAAATTAGCCGTTGCAATATAGCCGTTGGAGTCTCTGCACACTCTATTTAATCAAGCTAAGCCAGATTAGTTCTTCAACTTGTCCTGACGATGAACCACACTGGTTGGTTCGAAACGCGTCGACATAAGATTGATTATGTGATTTTGCCGAAGATTACTAAACAATGATTGATTATGTTTATTCTAGATCTGTATACTGACGCATGTAATGATCTGGACTGGGTATAACTTAAGTTTGAAATCGCTGCAAGCCATGATTGAATATTTATAGATCTGTACGCGGGTTGGCTTTGGTGTGAGCACGTATGTATGTGGGTTTGGTTCATTGTAGTAGCGTATACCATTTGAGCTATGATGTCTGAAGTTATAGGTGGTTCTGGTTGTTGATGAGTTCTGATGATAGTTTAATGGTGTCAGTATTCTGCATATCTTGTTTGGTTGACTGTGTTTAGCTTCAGTATTGATGGATGAGAACTAATAGTGGATCAGGATCTTAATGACTCATATTTATGTGATCTGATGGACTAGATCTGGGTTCTAACACACATATTATCCTTGTATATGTAATAATCTAGATATGTCTAAAGACAGGAAGTGCATCAAGTTATAAGTAAGCAATTGATGACATATACGCTGGTTCACCTTGGTGAAGTTGCGTATAGACGCTGGTTCAGCACTTCCAAGTAGCGTCTGCACTCTGATGCATGATTTTGATGATACAGTTGGTTTTGAATATTGTTCCAAATTTCAGTGTTCTGCTCTGTGTTCTGGTGACTGTGTTGTTGACAGGGTTTCAATGTTTCAGTGATTCAGAAATTGATGATGCTAGTATTGATTGTTTTGTGCTTCAATGATATTTATGGGTCCAGTATGAAAATTTGATGAAACATGGCCTTTAGATTATAGTGTTGTGCTTTAGGAGTATCCAGTCTGAAAATGTATGAAATGTGGTCCCTGGAGGGTGAAAGGAGATTGTAGGCCGGCGCCTACGTACTAGTACATCAGCTAGTACAAGAGCAACGGGGGTAGTAGCTCCCTTCCAGTAGCATCTAGAGAACAAGTGAAGATTAGAGCATTCAGTAGGCAGGCACCTACGTACTAGTAAATGGATTAGCCAGTACAAGAGCTAAGGGGGTTGTAGCTCCCATCTAGGAGAGTCTGGAAAATGAGAGAGGGTTGTAGCCCTCTGCAGGTTGTAGCCTGCATACTAGTATAAGACTGCACCAGTACAAAAGATTGTAAAATGAAGTTTCTTATTAAAGGAAGATAGAGACGACTTGCAACAGGTGGTTTTCACCCACATTGGGTTTCCACCTTATATCATGGTGTTCATGTGTGTGATGATCTGTTCTATTTTACTGCTCCTGCTTACTGTACATATGGTTAATGAAGTTCTGATGCACTAGCTAAAGATAAAAATTAATGGATTAACTGAATCATAAGTATTCTGGATATATGCTAGTTGCATTAGACACAGTTGCATATACACGCGGGTTCCCTTAATTGAAGTATCGTATATGTATCTAAGAATGGAAATGAAAAAGTTTTATTGATTTGGTAACACTAATTCACCCCCCCTCCCCCTCTCAGTATTATTTCCAACAATTGGTATCGGAGTAGGTCCTTTGGTAGAAGCTTGATCGCTTGAAGGAGATCCGTGGAACTATGGGAAAGAAGCTTAAGAAGAAAGCACCTAAGAAGAGGAAGACATCTCAGAAGATCTATGACAGTGGGTGTATTGATTGGGGAATATGTGGAAGGAGCACATCAGATTCAGAATCACTTCAGAATGAAGATGAACAAGATCTATCAGGCATGAATTTGTTATCCTCTGGTGATACATCTATCTATCCTCTTAAAGATGATGAATGTGATAGTGAAACAACTGAATTTGCACTTATGGGTGAGCAAGAAAGATATCAAATAGAGGCGGAATTTAAAAGGCTTACAGAAAAAATTAGAGATCAACAAGATCTATTGAACACAAAGGAATGTGCTTTCAAAGAAGAAGCTACCAAACTAAAAGCTCAACTAGAGGAAGGAAACAAGGTAAGGAAGTTATTCAAGAATAAGGAAGATCAATGTCAAAATTTGTAGGATGAAGTGACATCATTAAGAAATGAAGTCAATGAAAGGAGCACAATCATCAAGAAACTCAGAGATAGATCCAGTTATTATGAAAGACTTGAAGCTACAATCCGCTCGCTAAAGGAAGATCTTGAAGAATCAAAGAAGCAGAATAAAGATCTACTCCAAGCCTTGAAAAACAAGAAAACGAAGCTCTTGAATTGAGGCATCAGTTGGAAGAAGGAAGGAAAGCTGAAGAAGACATGAAGAAGCACTATCGTGAAAAGGAAGAGCATCTTCAGGTTGAGGTAAATATTCTAAATGATAAATTAGAAGAAAAGGATAAGCTCTTACGATTTCACGATAGTACTAAGATCTTGGATGATATTCTTAGAAGTCAAAGGTCTCCTGCTATCAAAACTGGTCTTGGTTTTTATGAATCCACTGAAAGTGAATCTAGCTCACAAGGAGAGGCAAGAAACTCTAATGAGAAATCTGAAATGCACAACGAAGAGATAAGAAGAAAACCCCATCAACAGCCAAGGAAAGAAATTCTTCAAAGGAAATATTTTACTCCTCCAATGCATAATGTTGAATGTTATGTATGTCATAATCTTGGACATGTTGCAGCTAGACGTAGAAGAAGAATGGTTCAAGATCATCACACAGAAAGATCATCACATTCCAGGTACTTTCAGGGATATTGTTTTTCTTGCAATATGTTTGGTCACAAAGCTGTTGATTGCTATAGGATGAATATGAAACATATGAGATGTTATGCATGTAACAAGCTTGGACATATAGCAAAGGAATGCAGGAAGAAGGTTCGGGCACCACACTAAACAGAGAAAACATCATCACACTTGAAGATATGGAAGAAGAAGGAATTACAGTCAGAAAGATGTGGCGCAACACAATATACTCAGACACAGCACAACACAGACTTAACAAACTAAGGGGGAGCTGAAAGTGTAAAACTTCAATGTCCTAAATCTCATACGCAAGTTTCATAAAGTGAAGTCGTGTATATACGCGAATTAGACATTGAAAAGTCGCGTATATGTCAGTATGAGGAAAAGAAGTGGGGACAAGCTCATAAAAAGGGTCTGATATGACTCAGTCCATTATGCTCTATTGGTTAAATAGTTACAATCTGTTGAGGATGTGTGGAAATTTCTTGATACTTGTAAGATGTCTAGAAGTGTTTTGATCCTAACTTGATGATGATGATGTCTTGATATTTATTGCTGAGATATGCATGATCAGATATAACAGTAAGCAGATGGCACAGGTTGAGGGGTAGCATATGCCTTTAATAATGCATTGTTGGCATTATGGTTAATAGTCCTTGGTGATGATGCTTATATGGCTAAATGATATATCTTGCTATTATGTGGTTATGAGTTGTCCATGATAAAATCTCATATGATTCTTGGGGTTACATAGTTGATGTTCAGATCATATTTGTGGATTGATTCTCAGATGGTGCATATATGATGCTTACATGGTGATCTTCATAAGGATAAGGAGAAGTACAAAGCTTGAAGACACAACTTCATTACTTGATGATGAGTCTCTCATATGCTGTTGTCTTCATGCGCATAAGGATCATCTAATACAGTTATGATGTAGGATTCCTATAGTTCTTGGTGCTCATGTGGATAAGGATTGTTGATTTTGATGATATTGACAAAAGATCTTGAGCTCAAGATACATAGTGTTGGATACATGAATGATTACTCTAAGTTTCATTTTTGGAGACATGATGATGATGAGTTCTTACCTACATGTTGATAGGTTGATACTTACATATGTTGATTGATGCAGATATTCCCAAGCGATGATACATGGATGATCTTGTTGATAAGATGGCTATGGTGTTTTACGCATATGATATAATGTCTATATGCATACATACCTTGTCATAGGACATTTACAGGTTGTTGATTTGGAAATGGTTGTACGCGAGTTTCATAAGGAGTATCCGCGTATATACGCTTGTTTCTATGGATACAGTTGCGTATATTTTAATTTGAAGGAAATCAGTGGGCTAAACTCAGAATGAGAAGAGTCTGATATGGGCCTGACAGAAACCATCTGGCACAGGTACAGAGGGAGAACATGATTGCTGGTCTAGATGCTATTAGCAGATGCTTATGGAGCAGATCATACATTGTGTATGATAGTTGCTAATGACTATCATAGTCTTATCTAGATGTTTGGTCTCATATAAAGGTCATATCAAGACTCATGATGTAATAATGTGTCTCTATCTATTGTAGTCATTTGATGAAATCTCTTCTGGTCACATGATGTAATGATGAAATATTTCAGTCATGTATTTCTTTTATTATCAAGGTCATGTAATGGCCTATGTTGGTTTCCCCACTATGCCTGGGATGGATGATGTAATTGTTTTATCATGTGTAAACTTTTGAGGTATATCCCCACTTGGTTGGGAGATGGATGTATGTATGAGTCTTTGGTGATAGGAAGGTCACTTATGATGTATATAGTCATGTTCTTTCTTGTAGAACATCTTTTTGCAGACCTTGCTTATAGTCAGGGGGAGCATGAAGAACACACTTCAGCAAGAGCAGAGCTTTCAGCATGTACTCAGAGGGAGCATGGACATATTGATACACCTTGGCATATACAAAGGGGAGCTCACTCAGAGATTTTAGCAAGTACTCAGGGGGAGTATGGACAGCGGAATGGTTATCAAAGAAAGAGAATATCTTGGTCTGCCCTTTGCCCTTGATGTCAAAGGGGGAGAGTGATTTGGTGTTGTTGCCATCAAGTCCAAAGGGGGAGATTGTTGGCATTATGATGAATTTGTTGTACTTGATGGCAACCCTCTCATAGAAGAACAACTCACTTACATATAACTAGATGAATCTATAGAAGAGATACCAAATGCAGGACAACTCAAAGGAATCAGATGATAGTTCTAAGTGTGACAAGTTAGCTTTGCCATCAAGTCCAAAATGGGATATTGTGGGCATTATGAGACAAGTGTTGTCCTTGATGGCAAATCACACAGATGACAGATCATAGTGCAGCAGGTCAGCAGCAAGGATTTGATGATCAGACTACAAGAATGAAGAGAAAATATATATACGCAGGTTCATCGTGGCCGAGCCACATATACACGTGGATTAGTCATTGAAAAGATGCGTATGCGTATACACACATTTTCATGAAAGAGAAGGTGCATACATTGAGTTTTGGTCCATGGTAGTTAGTCCTTGGTATTTGAGCCTATGGTTTTGGACCATAGTATCTCGTCAGATGTGTTGATCCCAAGTATTGGGTCCATGGTATTGGTTTGTTATGGTTTTGGACCATGGTATTGAGCAAGGCCTAAGACTATAAAAGAAGAAGAAGATCATTAGGCAAGTGTATTGAAAAAGTCTTGCATATCTGATGAATGATGAGATCCAGTATGTAGGTTATGGGTTGATGATGCATTGCTTGATCTGAGCTAAGGAGGGATCTCACTGGTTGATGGAGAACAAGATATAAGGATAGATCGGGATCAAATGGTTTGAAATGAACTATCTCTATATGATTTGTTAGAAAATTATATATTACGGAGCAATGGAACACATAAAATATTGCAGAAATATAAACACAGAAAATGCACAAAACAAGAGAGACACAGATATACGTGGTTCACCCAGTTTGGGCTACGTCCACCCCGAACAGCCAGTCCTTCCTTTCTATTATCCAGCAAAATGAAGAGACACAACCTACAACAAATCCGCTGTAATATCCTCTGTTTTCTCTCACAGTCTCACCTCTCTGTTTCTCGCTCACAGAATACACATCTATCACATAGCCTCAAATACAATACCCTCATACAAAGAGAGGGGTTGCCTTCTGTTAGTGCTTGAATTTGGCCTCAGGCTGAAAAAGACAAAATCCAAGGCAACATCAAACCACTTAGCCTCGTAGCTAGCCCTATGGGGCAGGAGAGGGCTCTCTCCGGGTCTATCTCGGCAAAAGGTCTTCAAAGGGCGGAGATGACCAATAAAGAACACTGATTTTAGGCTAGTAAACTGATAGGGAAAGTTTTATTTTAAATTTTTAGGGTTTTGTTGGAAAACTGAGCACAACAATTTTGGGTGCGGGGATAAGACACAGTTTTTGCAGAGGTCTTTTTGGGGCAAGGTAGGAGATTGTCTTGATTCCTTTGAATTAAGTGAATGGATAGAAATTACCGGTGAGGAGCTAAAGAGAGCAAGAAACCTTCGAGAGTTCTCTTTATACAGAGGAAAACATAGATATTAAGCAAACTTAAAGGCAGAGCATATAAGTTATGAATTCTACCTTAACACTTCATTTACTTAATGTGCAGAAAAGAGAAGTAGGAAAATGATACACATAAAACACTTACAAGTACATGAGAGAAGCACACCATCAACACAAAACACCACAGGAATCCAAAATAGTGCTGCAAAACCCTGGTCTTTCCTTTGCCAAAATTGCAGAGATACAAAGAGTAATATAGTCTAAGCTTATCCCTCAAGAGTTCAACCGTGAAAATGACTAAGAAAATACATAATATAGGAAAGCTAACACACTTCCTTGCCTCTAGGGGTCGAGCTCATCATCCTAGGAGCTGTTTCAACCAATTCTAAACTGAGCACTACAATCTAGGCAATCAAAACAACTTGCCTCTATAAGCTAGGAAACCAATTCATTCATTAATTTTTTGCCATTTTATGAATGAATCTTCTAGAATAGGTAAAAAGTGTCATGTCAATCATGAAATTACATCAAATACATCAAGGGGGATGAAAAATCCAACCAAAAAGTCAAAACTAGTCACTGCTGCGTTTTCCTGTGCTGAAGATGCAAAACTGGCCAATTTCCCCAACGCGTAGCGCGCCATTTCCCAACGCGTAGCGCGCCTTTCAGGCCACTTTTGAGGCACTTCCCAGCATCCAAATGAGGCACACGTGGGCTTGTTGGAAAGATCTGGATGTCTACTCTCCAGACCAAGTGGAATTTCTCAATTTGGTGGCAATTTGCCCCTCCAAAATTGCAATCTCCCAAGACTGCTTCCTGTGTGTCCAAAAAGTGGCAGAAGGTCATTTTTTGCTTGTTTTTTGACCTTTTGGGGGCTCAACTCTTCATGAAACTTCTTGGAAGTGGCTGAGAAAGTGTATTTTTTCATGAAAAATCCAAAAATGTTGAGTTTTCCTGAAATGGACCTCCCCAACTTAAGGGTAGCGCGCGGCGCGCTATGCGTTTAGGGCAAAAACCTGTGTGTTGGCACAAAAAAGTCAAAATTGACCAAAATTGCTCCAAATTTCCTGAATTTTGAGCTGGACGTGTATCATTGAGCACCATGCTCCCTCAAGGTAGCTTCAGCCAAAATTTGAAGCGGATCAGACCGTTTCCTTGGTTTTAGTGCCTTGGCCAAGCGTGCTTTAAGTACCTTCATTTTTGCTTTGCATACATGCATGCGGGCCCAATAATGGTTCTTCATGTGGCGGAGCATGTCTTTGTCCCTGTTTGCCTTTGCTATCAACCTCTCTAAATGTTTGTTCACCTGAATGAGCATAGAGCTTTGCTCCTTAGGTGTCAAATCACTGGGTCTCTTGCGAGCCAAGTTCCGGTCTTCTCGGATCCTCCGCAACTCATCAAGAGAGTGTTCATCCTCTAATTGCTTGTTGCGCTGCTCTAAATAAGTAATTGTCCAATTTTCCATCTCCAACTTTTGCTGCAACAAGTCATTTTCAGCCCTTAGTTGCTGGATGATCTCCTTTGACTCTAGGCTAGGAGAAATGATATCAAGGTCAACAACATCTATGCCTGGATCACCTGATGGCCCCTCATCAATCTTGGGCTGCTTGCCTCTCTCTTGTACCTGTGCTGCTGTCGAAAGCGAGGCCCCTTCCACCTGATGTGGAGATAACACTCGCTGTGCTGATGAAGAAGGCGAGACCCCTTCCACTTGATGTGGAGATAATACTCGCCGTGCAGATGCAAATAAGGCCCTGTGGCCTCTCTGATATGTAACATAAGGAGGAGTGCTGACATGCTCTGGCTCAAGAATATCAAACTGCTGTGAAGGCCCTCCCTCATCACGGACAACCTCGGGAGGTGGCTGTGGCACCATGAAGAAATCACGAGAAATGAAATCCTCCCAATCAATACCCTGTTGTGCCAACTGATGCATCACTATGATCTCGATCAGTGCATAATGATATATACTTTTGAGCTGCTGTGCGGGATTCTTCCTTTGCACTAGGGCACCATCTTCTCTATATTTTGGCACATGAAAAATGGAATGTTCATCATTCGTACCGGGTGAAATGCATCAACAAACGGATATGGTACGAATATAAACGTGAAAATCTGCCCTCACAAGTGAAATAGCGCATAATGAGCCTCATCAACGGTGCATACTCATCCCTTAGGAATCTGAAAGGAAAAACAGCAGTAAGGTGCCTCATGCATCCAGGTTTGATGTATGGTTGATAATGAAATTTGCCTAGCAGCTTGCGCTTGGTCCACTCTTCCCCAACATTTGGTTACCGGTAGCTTGAGCAACCATTTCAGGTGATAAGGTGAAATCCACTCCTGCAAGGTTCACATGGCATTGTGAAAATGTAGGACAAACAAGCGACCACCTCTCTATGGTGTTGAATTTGTGAGATCCTCCACAATATCCAAAGCATGATTGATATCGAAAACATGACATTGCAAGAGGACAAGCTTGCAAATGAGCCAATGAAGTGGGCTCCTCTCTGACATGCTGACCACCCTTACCACCCTTATGATGCCTCCTTGGCACTTCTACCTCTGGTTGTGAACCACTGTCATAGCTCTGCTCATAATCTGATTCGGTTTCTGACATGGTTATGAAGGCAAGATGACTGAAATATATTGTTGACTTGGCACCCAATTAACTGCTTTTTGACTTTTTCAATGCTGTCACCAAGGGGACATAAATACAAGGGAATTGTTAGGGATAGGGGAACATGTGGGAATTAGGGAGAATAAAACACAAAGAAGGAATTTAGGGAAAACAAACATGGGAAATTACCAAATTATGGGATTTTTAAAGTGAAGTAGGGTTTTAGGAATTAAATATTTTTAGGAATTTTAAAGAGGAGAATGATGAAATTTCAAGGGAAAATTTGAGGGAGAAAAGTGATGAAATGAGGGAAAAAGGAATTAAAGGGCAACCTTGGACAGCAAGAGAAATTCAAAACCCTAGTGCCATTGAAACTTTAAATTTTCCATAACAAGAGAGGGTTTTGATTTATCATTTACATAGCATTTGAACACATTAATTCTCTTTTTCATTGTGCAAAACCAAATTTAGGCATAGAGGAGAAGCCTACCTGCACTTTGCCTGAGAGAAAAGTCGTTTTGATGACTAGCTGGCAGTTTTTTGAGCTGAATCCCCAACGCGTAGCGCGCCCTGCCCAACGCGTAGCGCGCCTCTGACGCGTAGCACACTTGTAAATTAACACTGGAAAAGTCTGCCTGACGCGTAGCGCGCCCCCGACGCGTAGCGCGCCTCTCCTGACGCGTAGCGCGCCCCTGAAACTGCTCGACTTGCTCAAGAACTCCTAAAATCGCCTTTGCAAGGTTACACTTAGCTTGTGAGAGGCAAATGAGTTTGCAAATGAGGAGTGACATGCTTTTATAGGCTTCCTTTTAATTTTTACTTGCCCAAAACCCACTTTGTAATGTTTTGAGTGTTGACACTTTTTGAATTAATTGGCTCTGACCTTTGATTTCATTTCTTTGAAAAATTGGTTGAAATGATGATTTCTTCTGAAAATTTTTGCAGGGATAGCTTCTAGGATGCTTTGGCAAAGGAGACCAAGGCTGCACTTCGACATTTGAAGAATTTGAAATTTTGAGAATTTTTACAAAAATGAGATAATGACCTTTGTTTTCAAAAACAAAGTTTTTGAGAACAAAGTGAAAATTTAGCTGTACAATGATGAGAATCTTTGAAAAAATATTTAAGGAAGAACATCCCTTTGGCCTGCTGGTCCTTTATGACCTCTCAAGACAAAAATGGACTCAACCCTAGACCTAAGACCTTAAAATTTAAAGCAATATGAACGACCCTTTGAGGATTTTATTTACTTGAACAAACCTGAACCAGCAGTGCCAAACAAGATGGGAATAAAGACAAAAACTCCCTCCACCAAGATTATGGCATGCCTAATGGAATGCAACATGATCACACTGATGGGACACCTAATCATGAAATGCAAAGAGCTTTGATCTCTGGTGGAGGGCTACTAGACCGACTCTAACATTGGCTCCAATGGGGATGGTAGCTCCTTGGAGGTGCCAAGAACCGCAAACCTCTGGGAGAGCAGACCAGTGCTTTCAACCATTGGGCGATGGAGTCATTATTTACTCATTTGACACGAATTCTGACAGCTTTAATAACTGCAGATTTGACTGAAAATTGGACACAACTTTTACCCAAACTAACTTAATTGTGGACAGAAAATGGACTGATAAAAACATCTTGACAAACCTCAAACCAACCAATCTCCATCCTCAGAATTATAGCCTTCACCGCGGGCCCCAGACTGAGGATGAAATATTAGCACACACATGCGATAAAACAGAAGTAAAACAGTATATACAATGATGGTGACAAGAACAGAAAATGCTCAGACATGGTACCTCTTCAGCAGCCGACCATTGATCGACCCTCCAGGATAATCATCTCCGTTCATTTCCTTGAGAAGAAAAGCATTTTGGCCACGATATGTTGCGATCTTATAGGGACCATTCCATAGATTATCAAATTTGCCGTGCTTCCCTTTGTCTTCATTCCGAGCATCCCACTTCAAAACCACATCATCTATTTGGAAGTCATCTGATTTTGCTTTCCTGTCATAAATCTTCTTTATGCGCTCTTGCAATTTGAGAGTATTGTAAAGAACCTCCTCCCGTGTCTGTTGTAAATGAATCATTTGATTAATCTGTCTTTGCATGGGGTCTTGCTCACTATCAGCTTCTTGAAGCAACTTGACTACCGGAATAGCAAGCGAAGTAGGAAACACTGCATCTGTCCCATACACCAACTCAAAAGGAGACATGCCAATTGACTTTTTATGACTTACCCTATCAGCCCACAGTGCATTCACTAACTTTTTATGCCAGCTCTTCTTATTGATTTCCAACAACTTTTTAATGATATTTACCAAGGACTTATTTGAAGATTCTGCCAACCCATTTCCTTGCGGATGGTAGGCGGTAGAATGCCCCAAGCTGATATTATACTTGTAGCAAAAGTCAACCATTCTCTTTGATTTAAATGCTGCTGCATTATCTGTAATTAACTTACTTGGACAGCCAAAACGTGACAGTATATTATTTTCAAGGAAAGAAATAATTACCGCATCCGTGGCCTGCTGGGTGGGAATGGCTTCAATCCATTTTATGAAGTAATCTGTAGCTGTAAATATCCATCTATGTTGTCCTGACGATGCCGGATGAATCTCACTGATAAAATCCAAGCCCCACTGCTGAAATGGTGCACTGACTTCAATTGGTTTGAGAGGAAATGGCTGCAATTTCTGTTTCCCTTGAAAAATTTGGCACTCATGACAACTCTTAATAGCTTTATATACATTTGAAAACAATGAAGGCCAATAAAAACCTGCTCTTAGGATCTTATTTGCTGTAGTCTTCCAAAACAAATGACCCCCACAATCACCTTTATGAAAATCTTCCACCACTGTTTTGGCTTCCTCCTCAACCAAACAATTCAGCAATATTCCACCAGGGTCTTTCCAATATAGTGCATATTTAAGGATGCAAAACTTGGCTGCTTTCAACTTCAATGTCCTACTCTTATTTCGAGGCATCCCGAGAGGTGAAGACAAATTTTGAAGTACATATACAATATCAGCATACCAAGGAGAAGAAATAAAGATGTCGGATACCTGTTGTGCTGAATTCTCCTCATCTTCATCGGACATGGCAGCTATCAAGTTGATGTCTAGGACATGTAGATTTGTTTCAGCCATCAATTTGGCAAGACCTTGCCCTTTGATTAACTTAGTGGGTTTAATTTCCACATCATACTCTAATAATGCAGCAATCCACTTTCCCCGCCTTCCTTCCGGTTCTGTCTGTACCAACACATCCTTTACTGTCGCGTTAGGAACATAAGCTATAATGTGGGAATGCAATATATACACACGAAAATCTTTCAAGGCCTTCACAAGCACAAGCGCTTGTTTTTCAATGATGTTATACTTTAATGCTCCATCTCTAATAATACGGCTGAAAAAAGCAATGGGTTTCTCAACTCCATCTCTTTTTTGCATTAATACTGTTGCTAATGTGTGCTCAGAAGCAAATGAAAATAAAATAAAATCTTGTGTGTAATCCGGACTGATTAGATTAGGGGTTGAAGATAAAACCAACTTTACCAAATTGAAAGATTTTACCGCCTCTTTGGTCCACTTTAGCTGGCTGTCCTTTTTCAGCATGTTTGTGATTTCTCTAAGATGCTCAGCAAGATTCGGAATGAAGCGACGCAGAAAATTCAGCTTACCATTAAAGTACTGTATTTCCTTTTTGTTCCGGGGCTGCTCAAGTTGCTGAATAGCTTTAACACGTGCAGGATCTATACGGATGCCATCTTTGGAAATGATGTGACCCAAGAGCTTGCCTTCACTCATGCCGAAAAGACTCTTCTTTGGATTCAGCGAAATACCATATTTTCTGCACTTTTGAAAAACAATTTGCAAGTGATATAAATGTTCTTCATCAGATTTTGAAAATACAGTCAAATCATCAAGGTAAACAACTAAAAAGACATCTTTCTCATTGGCAAAGGCCATGTCCATCGCACGCTGAAAAGTGGCACCTGCATTTTTCAAACCAAATGGCATTTTTGCATAATGAAATGTACCCCATGGAGTAGTGAATGCAGTTTTATCACGATCATCCTCATGCATCAAAATCTGATTGTACTCGGAATAGCCATCGAGTAGCGACATCCTTGATGCTCCAACTACTCGCTGCAATATATGATCCATTTTGGGCAGCAGATAATTGTCCTTTAAAGACACCTTATTCAAATTTCTGAAGTCAATGCATAAACGGATCTCACTGGTCTTCTTTCTTACGTGTACCAAATTGGATATCCAATCGGAAAATCTAATAGGTACTATGATTCCAGACTTGTACAACCTACTCACTTCTTTTTCTATCAATGGCAGCAATTTAGGATTGATTCTCCTCAACTTTTCGCGGAAAGGCTTTTGATTTGGCTTTATAGGAATAGTATGCTGATGATATTAGTATCATATGTTTTCAGATCTAAATAATCCCATGCAAAGACATTAGAAAACGAAGACAACAATCTGACATACTCCTTCTTTACCTTTGGTGACAATGACTTAGATAACTTTACCATCTTAGGATTCTCAGCTGCTCCAATGTTTACCTCCTCAACACCTTCTTCGGTTGGTCTCAATGTCGGCTTGTGGGCCACATCATCTTGATCAAACAGCTCTTCCAAAGGAATGAATCCTTTAGGAATAAAATTATCCTTAAGTTGCAGCACATCCATTTGATTTACCTCATCTGGTTCAGTATCTATGGAGATGTCCTTAAACTCACCTTCAATCTGCAAAAAATCTTTGATTTCTTCATCATCCTGGAAGACTTGCCAACATCGTTGATTATCGGGAACTGTGGGTCGATGTTTCACATAAATCTCAAATTTT